>OZ026517.1:1956067-2206067 GCA_964019695.1 Loripinus fragilis | reverse complement strand
TTTTTAGCAATTTTGTCCCTAAAAATTGTTTTCTCTTTGTAATGTCGAAAAAATGATCCGGAGTGCATGATTTGGTCTTGTCAAATATTTTCATTCAAATAAGAGTACAATATTGAGCCATTAACTAAGGTTGCAACAAGTTTGAACAATATGCGTTTCTTTTGCTGTCAAGTATATATTTGGTTGCTTGAAGTGAGATACACAAATTTATTCATGGTCGCCAGAAATTGTGTGTTGTACAGGTACACCGGATCAGGTCAAATAGTGAGTGTGACCAGGAAATGCCTCAATCACAGACTGCGGACCAACACATGCCGCCGCTAGCAAGAGACACAAACCACAGACAGCCACATCACAATTAAAGCAAACCAGCCAGCTCTCTCTTCCTCAGCAAGATGATTACTAAACTACAACGTGCACTAAGAACCACACCGCAAAACCAGGATCCAACACAAACCCCACAAACAATGGGAGCAACAACAAACAATGAATAAACAGCAACATAATCACCGCCAAAGAAAGTTTTGTTAAGTCTATTAGTGATTGAAACCTGTATCTAGGTCATTTGCAGATGTTAGACCGAATTCTAGATTCAGTTATAAATTTCAAATCCAGTATAACCAGCAGGTTAATAGCAGTACGTGTATTTATAGAGTCCTTACATTCTCAAGAATCCGGAATAGAAGTCTCAATATCAAACCATGTCCAGCTACTTTGTTAAAATCAAATAATAGTACTACGAATAGATTTGTTGTACTTATAACAAATAATAGGCGTTTTTAAAATCGACAATTTCCTGGGCAAGAAAAATGATAATGATAAATTATTTGATTTCAGGGAGGGAGCTCTACATGCTTTAGGCACGGGGCACCGTGCGGCGGGCAGGCACCAGAGGCACCTAAAGTGACGTACATCGCAGGACAAACAGCTTTCCTCACCTGGCAACAGAATTACAACCATTATGAGGCAGGCTATGCAGGTATTCGATTTACTCTCAATATTAGGACACATTAAAACCCCTAACCATATTTCTAAATAAACCCTTTCATTCTGATGGATTTTCCCATGCATGTTGATAGACTAAATATGGAATTACCCATTGTGAATTTTAAAGGGTCACAGGTAGAAATTTCTATCTGCCACGAAGAATTGTTTCAAATGTGATTTAAACCGTGAGCGTGATTGACATTTTTCTCGCATTAATTGCCAAACTGTTAAAATATGTTTAACTTTCCAACAAAACTTTTCGTGTCAACTTACACTTTCGTACCTACAAAAACAACTAGAGACTAACATTTCTCCAGTGATAAGTGCCTAATATGTTTAACATTTCTACCTAATAATGTTGAAGTTATTCTCTTGATTGATACGATCGAACAGAACATAGTTTGAAGCAGTTGAAGGTTACACGAGGACCAGTGGCAGTTCAGCTGCTATGTGTCCAAATGAGCCGCGACACGTGCTTTCCAACAATGTTGTATTTTTGACAAGTGTAGACTCAGACGAGCCTGTGCAGCCTCTTGTTAAGCTTAGAAACTCCAAATGATGTTTAGCCAGTAGCTTAATATTTATAGAATATTTAAGCGACGAGCAAAGGCTCTGATCAGACTGCGCGTATACGCAGGCTGGTCTGAGCCTTTGCTGGTCGCACATACCACATTGTTGTAAAACTCATGTCAATGCTCATTAATATTTCCCTTTATCAAATTTATTTCACTTAAACTAAGCAAAGTGCAATCGTATTCTGGCGCTTTTTTTCAGGTTACATGGACTTGGCTATTGCCCCATCAGTTGAAAGTACGAATTTCACAACCCTTGCCTTGGTCACTGACAAATACGTACATGCTCAGGATTATCAGAAGAATATCACGGCCATAGTGGTAAGATCCCAGTAAACAAATAATAAAGGGCCACCATCGGCCCGCCAATGTATGCTGGCTGGGATATCTTTCTGTCTGGAAATTTTAACTCTTTGCATGCTGAGCAATCATAATTTTTCATGTTTTTGTTGTCTGCTGACGTTTTTCAAAACTTGGCCTTATGTTGGCCCCGAGGTTATAAAACTTTTTTCATGCCCAACTCATCTGAGCATGAAATTTCAAAAGCTCTTAAAATGCTGAAAAATGAGACTTAATTGCTTTCAAACTCTCAGTTGGTGTATTTAGCGTGCTAATGAATGTCAAAATGTCATTATTTGTTTGCATTTTAACATTAATGAGCAGCTCAGTTGAGTTGAGATTTTGAAAAGTGGACTGGTATAACCTCGGGCCCCACATTGTTGTAAAACTCATGTCAATGCTCATTAATATTTCCCTTTATCAAATTTATTTCACTTAAACTAAG
Organism: Loripinus fragilis; assembly: GCA_964019695.1. Lineage (NCBI taxonomy): Eukaryota > Metazoa > Mollusca > Bivalvia > Lucinida > Lucinidae > Loripinus > Loripinus fragilis. The sequence goes on along the minus strand of OZ026517.1, from coordinate 2,203,724 downwards.
CAAAGTGCAATCGTATTCTGGCGCTTTTTTTCAGGTTACATGGACTTGGCTATTGCCCCATCAGTTGAAAGTACGAATTTCACAACCCTTGCCTTGGTCACTGACAAATACGTACATGCTCAGGATTATCAGAAGAATATCACGGCCATAGTGGTAAGATCCCAGTAAACAAATAATAAAGGGCCACCATCGGCCCGCCAATGTATGCTGGCTGGGATATCTTTCTGTCTGGAAATTTTAACTCTTTGCATGCTGAGCAATCATAATTTTTCATGTTTTTGTTGTCTGCTGACGTTTTTCAAAACTTGGCCTTATGTTGGCCCCGAGGTTATAAAACTTTTTTCATGCCCAACTCATCTGAGCATGAAATTTCAAAAGCTCTTAAAATGCTGAAAAATGAGACTTAATTGCTTTCAAACTCTCAGTTGGTGTATTTAGCGTGCTAATGAATGTCAAAATGTCATTATTTGTTTGCATTTTAACATTAATGAGCAGCTCAGTTGAGTTGAGATTTTGAAAAGTGGACTGGTATAACCTCGGGCCCAGATCTGCTAGATCTAAGTCTGATGAGATAGCCAGGGAAAAATAGAGTATTTGAGAGGAATGGTTAGAGTAACTTATTATATCATGCATCACTGATTGAAATAGTATGGACACTAGGCCCCTATGGATAAAAATTCACATCTCATCAGACTCTTTTTCTACCACACCCGTTTCTTAAAGCTATAGCTTGTTTTGAATATACAAGGGGAGTAACTCAATTGTTATTGTCAATAAAAGGAAATATGCTTGTAACGGCATCGTTTTCTGTCTAAAACCAGATAATGGATGTAAAATACGATACAAATAAACAAAACATATTAAAATTAAAATCACATCGACTTAGTAATTATTCAATCGTAATTTGTAATCGTATAAGTAAATAAGCTTTTAAAATTCATTTGTAACTTATTTATATACTGAGCAAAACTGAACTAAGGTACACTCTACCACTGAGTCAACTGCTATAGTTGATTGCTTTACGTTAAAATATCTTTCGAGCCGCCTCAGGGTGGTAAATACAATAGAAATGGATCAAATTGAAAAGCTCTGGGAAAGGGCATCTTCTTGTGGTTTTATCCCATCAGTTGTCTATTTGAGATTTGTAACGATTCCATATTGTGCCTTCTTCATTGCTTTTACCGTGACCCGTCTTCTGTTGAGACTTTGGGTGCTCACAATAACAATGAACCCACCCGGCCAAGTACTGATTATTTCGAGCCGCCGAAAGGCAATGGTAATCAACCCACCACACGTCTCAACCGTTGAAAGTCGATAACGAACTGCTCCTGTTGTCTGCACGACAATTGGTCAAAAGAACGGTTAGGGGATACTCTAATTTTTATTTGATACGCAGGTTTGTACCCAGCATTTAATCTTTACCATAAAAATATCAGGAATAACAGGCATACCATTAAAAATATTTGTAAGTTAGCAATCCCAAAAAATATTCCAATTCTAAACCGTGACCTTAAGAAAAAGCCCTAAAATGTATGGAAATGACCCCAAAAATAGTCCAGATTAGTGATGAACCATGGACACTGATAAAATTCAGCAAAGCTTCAGCTAAATATGTACATTATAAATAATGCGTATCTGTAAAGATAAGAAAAAGTTTTGCATACCCAGTGTCTAGAAAATGCTACAATGTATGAGTATGCAAAAATTTGATAAAAAAAAATACGATGCGGTTCAAGAGTTATGAGCATTTTCATGAAAATACCTCAAAATGATACTCGATGAAGCCTCGTCAGCGTTTTGCACACCAGTGGCTGGACAATGTTGAGATATATTTATGTATGCCTGTTCAAGAGGTATGAGCATTTTCATTAAGGCTGACCACGACCGGCCGGACTGAAGCTCAGCAAAGCCTCGTCCATCAAAAGGAGCTGCTGTGTATGCCAGTGGATAGACAATGATGACATGCATGCGTATGCAAAATTTGATAAAAATATACCATTTGGTTCAAGAGTTGTTGTGAGCATTTTCAGTAACTGCTAACTGACGGACAGACAGACTCACACAGTGATTATAGTGCCCACCTGCGTATCGTGCAATTGAAAATACGGGCCCATATCCAGAGACAATTCCTTGAAAATAAGTTATACCAGTCTTTCTGTGTATTGACATTCCCGCAAACAAATTTTGTTAATTATTTCTCGGACCTAGTATAAAATATAACACACTCCTTTCTTAAAACTATTGCTTGTTTGGATTATTCAAGGGAAATAACATCATTGTCATTGTAAATATAAAATGTGCTTTTAACGATATCTGTCTCTATCTTTTAACCAAATGTTAAATCAAAAATATAATCAAACAATATAAGGTTATAAAATAATATCTCTTTGGCTCATTTGTAAATCAATAAACAGTATAAACAAACGGTCTTCCAATTGATTTGTAGTTTATTTATATACTTAGCAAATTTCTTATAAGTTACACTCTACCACTGAGCCAACTGCTATAAGTTGATGCTTTACGTTAAAAGAATATTTAGAGCCGTCTTAAGACGGTAATAAAAAATAAACCATATACATCGTAGACTTTCCTAAATTTGAGCAAACGTGATCGAATGACCATTCATATGAATTACTTCGAATAATTATTTCGCCATTCCAAACATCAGTGAACACAAATGAGCGTATTCAATGTCGGACCATCATCGGCATCGGTCCGCCAGCGAACGCCATTTAAAATCAAATTCGCTGGCGGGCCCACGGTGCCCCCCTTGTCTATTGGGAGGAATACTGGTATGGACTCTCCCCTCTGTAAAATAAGTTGATGACTAAAAGCGTCGTCAAGTTTTGTCTCTGGACCCCCTGCCCCCTGACAAAACTTTCTGGATCTGCACATCTATCAGTAGAACTGGTACTGATTGCTTCCTAAAGATTGCCATTGACTTTGGCACCTATTTGTTTAATGAGACATCTTTTGGCAAGGTTTGATGAAGTAGTCAAACTGGTCATTCGACTATGCGGTTCTGGCCCAACATTGAATGCTGGCTTGGTAGCTCTGTGATTATTCAGGGGGTCCGGACCAGTATTGCAAAGAAACCCTATACTTCTGTGATTTTTCAGGGGGGGGGGGTCCGGACAACCTGCCCCTCCCCCCCCCCCCTCTGGATCCGCACATGGTGAGGTTTTTACCAAAGAAAGGACCCCTTACAATAAATGTAATTAGCTAATGACCTGTGAGTTTTATGCTTTGGGAAAAGAAAACTATTTTATAAGCTCTCTAAGCTTCCATTCCAAATCCTATAAATTGTTATTGTATGTATATAACTGTATACATGTATGTTTTGCATGTCAGTTTGAATTAGAGAAATATAATATGTTTAAACCAAATGGTGTTCATGTATTTTAGTACCACAATTTTGTAAATGGAAATATATAATCTGAGCAGCGTTTGGGTACGTAGGTGGGTCTCGATGGTGTACCTCTGAAATCGCTAATCAGTAAAATTTAGGCCCAAAAAACACTAATCAGTAAAATTTAGACCCCACAATCGCTAAGCAGTAAAATTTAGGCCCAAAAATCGCTAATCAGTAAAGTTTTGGCCCAAAGATCGCTTATCAGGTAAAAATTTTGGCCCAAAAATCAGTAATCGGTAAAAATGAGCCATGACATGAGATTTCCAACAATTAGTCAAGGAGCTAGAATTTTGAAAATTGACTTGGCACAATTGTCTAGCCAGAAAAGGTTTGACTTCAGAAATAGTTAGAACTACCCTTCTACAACATTTCTAGGCACGTCGTACAGTCAAATTATGGTAGCAGTTTTCCATAATGAGTCGTTTTGTACACATACCCCATTTTTACTGTAAAAAACAAAATCGCGATATTTGAATAAGAAATGGTATCCACGTTGTATCCAGATGGTGCATAGGGTCGTTACTTACTGCCAAAACCACGATAATGACCTAAACAAATATGAAAATAAATTGTTTGCATCCAGAAGCACAACTTTTATGTTATAACTGTCATTTACGTTATATCTTCAATTACGCCTTATAAAATCAATTATTTTTGGTTAAAGTTTAATTTTATAAGTTCTATAATATGTATATACGTTTTACATACCATGTTTGGAAAAGATAATTACCTGACTGTTTCAAAACTGCAAACATCTTGTTTCTATCATATTTACTTTAAGAATTATAAGCTGTTGAATATGATTACCCTCTAAAACGGTGAATATTGTTAGAACCATTTCACTTTGCAAGTGTGCATGCAATACCATCTGCTGCCTTTTTAAACAATAATTGAGCATTCTATCGATATTCGATAGTAAAAAGCTATACTTAACTGCGTTTCTGGTGTAAAGTTCCATATTTTAATGCTTGTAAGACAATATGTAACGTACATTACAGCTTGAAGACTTCCTATATATATTGCTAAATACCTTATATTATATGTCATATGGTATTTTTTTTTGTAATTTCAAACCTGGTTTGTTGCAAGTTTATAACAAGACAGCAGTTTGTTCTAAAATATTTATCATTATTTATTAAGTTACTATATCTATAAACATTTACATTTGCAATAAAGAATCTTTTTTAAGTTTTCATCTCCACGAAATATCATTTTGATTTGTCCAAAGTTAAAGATTCTAAAACACATATAGAAAGAAATAGTCAGCTCTTTAGTAGTAGTAGAATACATTCCATTTCTGTCAAATTAATCATAGTAACATATATAACCATATCAATTATCATAAGGTTCTATGTTTGTCCTAAATTGTATCAAAGACAGTATACGATTGGGCTCTGAAAGGCTAAAATATTAAGTATGTAGAATGTTGTAATATTTATCGCAGGAGAAAACACAACTAAGTTTTATTGAATGAAGTCTCATCAGTTATTGAAAATATGTTATGTACCCAGCTTACTATTGTACACATTATGCAAACAAAGTCAGCAGCATAATATATGAAAGCTCCTTATATAATACCTAGGTTAATTTCCCATAGAAAAAAATACAAATCACTTAATGTTTAGAGAGATGGTAATAAAATTATACTATTTTTTGCTTACATTCCAGACAAAATCAATTACCTAAGAGATGTAAGGATATTTTTATATATTACAATAGAGGTTATGCATTATACGTGTCTGTAATCAGTTATTTTTCTAAAGATAATCTCTCAAAATCACTTATTACATACTGACATTTATATGCACATGCAGATGATGACATATTACTTGTTTCAGCGTTTAAATAGATTTTAGTTTATTTTCAGCATACCTTTTTATTGTTTATTTAATGAAACTGTTAGTACCTTTGATAATTTGCTAAACTAATAACACTTTATAAGGAGATGTTTTATATTGAAGAAATATTTCCCTGAAAATGGATAAAATAAGTTATAATGGATGACAACGATCTCATGAGATATGATCATATCCAAGGAACACATGTTAATTGCTGCTTAAGAAACTATCTTAACACATATGACATTATCAGGCAAGAGTTATGTCAGGCTGAATAAGACATTGTGACACTCAGGTAATGTAAAATATACTTTAAAAGTTATGGAAAAATAAAACGTTTAAAACATGAAGTCATGAGATCTTACTCAATTTTAGCAATCAATGCTAAATAACTGATGATAATTTTCACTATACAGAATGTGGCATGGCCAAATAATTACAGGAGTCTTGGAAAAATAATTCTTGATAGCAAAGCGCTTTATGTATATAAACATAAGAATGAATAAGTGATATACAATTAAAATCAATTCACAGTTTTGTCTAAAAAAGTACCTTACTTCTTTAGACAAAAAATGTATTACACGTAAATAGGAAATTATATAAAAGCACAAACATGTTGAGGGTAGTGATTTATAGAGACATACGAAGAGTCAATTGTTCTCACAAACACTTTGTGCAGTAGTCTTTGCCATCAACGAAATACTGAAATGCAAGCCTAGAAAGGATGCATGGAAGTATATATCATGGGGTCAAAGCAACACTGCCGTATCTCCTTATTATTTATTGTATTGTTTTGACAGTGTTACGTTGACCCCACGATATGCATGTCATATTTGCAATGCTTTCTTCCAAAAGAAATTATATTTCTATTACTTTTAAAGATAAGTATAAATCTTAGAGGCTGATAAAGCAGAGCCTATATTGTTGTATATGTTATGTGATATAATATACAAGATTTTGAATACCTTATCTTCGATATGATCTTTGACAGTAGCACAAGTGTGAATTTCGTTGCCATAAAATCAAAAAACAATTGCTGACCTCTTTTATGTAATTTATACATGCTCAATTGAAGAGTTGAACCATCATATGTTATTTTGGTACCTACCTCACATGGGCAAATGCACCGTTTAATACCCCATGCTGATGCAGTGGGGCTAGCGTTTGTCTTCATCTACATATACAAGCAGCAAATGCTCTGATGTGTCTAATGACATACTTTTACAGGCTCGCATGAGCCTTTATTGCTGAACTAAAATCAAATGTGCTTACTAATTTGATATTTTATTTACGTTACTATTTACCATCAATTTAGTTTGATTAGGAACATACAAAGGTTAATGGGATGCCGTTCTTGCATTAATGATTATGTGTTCATTTGACTATGAATATCGTATTAATTTCATATGAACAAATTCCACGTTTAGACTAAGCCTATTTGATAGAAATAATGGAAAACAAAATTTCCAATAATTTATTTGAATCCATTCATTTTGCACCAGCTACAATATAATCTTTACAACGCAAGAGAGCTGTTCTAAGTGATAAACCTTGACCTCTAAAATGTATAACCATAAAGAACCTTGGAAAAAAATATCCTGTCTCAATGCTCTATATCATTGCAGAACCAGACAAAGCGTATGTTGAATGTTCCCATCTCCTTAACCCTTTTAAGTCGAATGAAACTTCCCACTTTTATCAAATGAACAAGTCCATTTTCGTCATCAGGGTTGTTGGGTGTTGTTTTTCATTCTTATTCAAATTTTAATAGAACATCTTGTCAGCAAATTGTAGAGAACCTGATCAGACATTGCGGTCTGTGGAGTCTGATCTTGGCCTGTACTATTTGTCTCTGTCCCACAAAAAAACGCTAGTCTAATATGGGTTAAATACTTTTGTTGTGTATGTTACTCACATCAGTTGTTTTGTTTCTTCATCTAACTGGATAATGACTGGATATAGAGCGGGTTTAACCATATGAATAGGCATGGCGTGAGCCATATGTGGAACAGAAACCGTAATGATTAAAACAGTCTTTTTGCTATGGCAAGGATTAACGTTTGCTTTAATGTTTCATATCTCGATTTCAACTAATATTGTAAATAAAAAAGGTAAATTTAGGAAAATAAGTTCTTTCCCAAAATCATAGCTATCAATATAGTTTATGTAGTCAATAGCTGACAAGCTATAATTGCATGTATCTTGGTGGCTTACACAATTGGTGATATAGTGCTGTCATTTCATTAAATATTGTATTTAGCAGAAAGTAACATATATAACTGTCATAAAGGTGTCAAAATTAGTTTAAAATCATAATGCTAGTAATTTTCTTTCAAATAAAAGATAATATTGATACATAAGAATAAGAAATAACTGGATATTAACACTATAGTAATTCCTTTTATTTTAGGGTAACGTAGTGAATTTGGCTATTGCAGGTTAACGCCTTATCCGTTGAAAAGCTAATGCACTTCATTATGTGGCTAATATAATTTGGTTTTAGATATTTACAGTCTACAAACCTCATTTCGTGGAGGTCGTTTGGTAACCCATAATCTAATGATATTACTGCATTAAATAGCAATACATTTGAAAGTACGTAACGTATATAACTGTTATATCATGTTGTATAATGGTTAAACGCATATTGACTGTTTGTTGCATTTCATTTAATGATTTTAAGTCTGTCGTCATGTCCATATATTTTTTTAGTATATGTCACAGATACAATATATTGCAGCAGAGAGTGTACACTGAAAATTGTGTAATGTACAAGCATTCCTGAATTGTCATTTCTTGTGGTATGTTCTTTCTTTGATTTGTAACAAATGTAAAACATGACAAACATACTATAAGAATATGTTTAAATATGATTATTTATATGCTATTTTACTTGATAAATTAAGAAATGGGGAAGATTTAATTTCGTTTTGAATTTTGATACATTATATTCAGGGGGTGGGGTAAATCACCCCTTCCGTTGGACATTTTCACGTCTAATATACCATATACACAATTTTTTATATTGCTTTACCGTCGTATGCCATTGCATACATGTAATGTATAAGTTTTAAGGTAAATATGCTGAATAGGAAGCAATGGTTGAACGTGAGGCGTGTTTTCCTCTCAATTTACCTAAGCCTCATTTAGCGTAGGGTACGTTCAAAGATGACGTCCTACAGCAAAACTGCTACCACAATTTAACTGTACGACGTACCTAGGAGTATTGCAGAAGATCCCAGGATTGCATTTCTGCAGCCGAACCTTTTCTGGCAGGTAAGTTGTGCCAAGTCAAAAACTAAGGCCTGTTCAGAAATCAGCGCCTGGACTAAATGTGGTATGTGCGAGCAGCAGAGCCTTTGCTAGTCTCTCAAATATTCTATGAGTGTTAATAACTGAACCACATTTGGCGTTTCTAAGCTCAAAAGGAGGCTGCATATGCTCGCCTGAGCCTACACTTGTCAGAATGCCACATTGTTGGAAATCACATGTCATGGCTCAAATAATTAGTTCAAAAAATCAGTATAATCAGTAGCGCTATATACTATAAAACAAAGTGGAAATCGAATTCGCTAACCGTTAAAACGCGCGTCATTCCGCTATTCGGTAATTTTTCGCCCATTATAGTTTAGGTCGAAATTCGCCAATCACTAGCACCTCTGATTCCGCTATTCGGTAAAATTAACCCTAAAAATTCGCTAACCGTTAAATTTTAGGGGCCAAAACTCGCAAGTCATAAAATTTAAGGGCCATAATTCGCTTATCAGTAAACACCATTGACACCCTCATGTAGGCTCCGTTGAAAATGTGAAGTGCATAATGATTATTCACCATCGCGTCAGCGATGGTGATATACGTTAGTACGCTTCCCTGGATACCGGCTCGCTTCTAAAAATGAAAGGTCGTAAAGATATCTACTCCTCTGAGCCGGAACCCAAATTATTCCCAAATTGACGGCAAATTCGGATATTTAAGAAATGAATTCAATTTTTGGAATTTTCATGGAATCATGAATACTTCGGATCTCGTGCAAAGTAAGTGAAGCCCGAAGCTTAGTTTTGACAGACACTTATTTGTATAATTTTACGAAGGGAAAAACGTACCGTGTAAATCAAAGATGGCCCCATACTATGTGTTTGCAACATCCATGCTATGACGTAGGTTGTTACCCCTGGTATTTGATACGGTCTAATTGGCCGAAACTATCGTTAGTCTGGTCCAGAAAGCATGCGCACTCCTTCGTTGTTACTCTGCTTCCAAAGGCTTCTAAGAACATTAGCTATACATTAGGACTATCGAATATGGATAACGTCATACTTTAAGTATGAATGAACAACTACGTGGGTAGATTATGACCCGAACTTAAATCTACGACCCTGATCTGTTAGTGCGAGCAGCGAAGGCTGGCCGGATCCCTCGCTGCTAACATATGTTAAAAGTACCCAAATATTATGAGCTGCCTTATCATTTCAATCATTTTACAGAAAATCCCCGAGATGACTTGTGACCACTGCGTAATCCGAGCACGATACAATGCCCATAAACCTGGTGAACAAATATTTTATCAGTGCAGTGACGTCATGATTAAATCGCAATCATCAAACGACGCCTTGAAATATAAACCCAAAGTGCCGATTGGAAAAGAACATGCACATATACGCAGAATGAAAGCTCTAAGAAGACAGACGTCTAAAAAGTATAGCAAACGCTTCGTTGATGTCAACACAATGTTATACGGGTTTGCTTTCAATCCTTTTGAGCAAGACAGATCGCACTACGTCTCAATCAACCCCATAACCGGCATCACCAATGTGCTAAATTCCTATGACATGGGAATAGATTCCAGTACCTACAGAAATATGACAAATGGAAAACTACTGAGAGATGACAAAGTCGGACATTTCTTTGTTGATGAAATAGTTGCTATTGACTATGGAAGGAATACGTCAAGTTTTCTTGTGCACACCAACCCATCTCGAGACGCCCCAGCAACACGACTAATGACAATGGGTACAATGAACGGGAGTATGGTTGAACATGCGGATATATTCCAGTTTAATGGGAGTGCCATCAATGGAATGTCGTGGTATACGTTCGGTGTATCTCTGGCTTTTAGGCTTCAACCTGCTGAAAAGGAAGGTAAGTCACTTCCCCCGTATATATTACTGAGGGAATTTAGAAACGTACCATTTTGAGGCCCTCCCAGGGGTTTTGGGGAACAGGGGAAAATGGTATTTATTTCAGGGGAACAGGGGAACAAAGGCCAAATTTTGAGGGGAACAGGGGAACAAAGACAATATTGGGGAACAGGGAACATAAGAAAACAAATTTTCGATTTTTGGGGAACAGGGGAACAAGCCAATTTATTTCAGGGGAACAAGGGAACAGGTACCCCCCCCCCCCCCCTGGGAGGGCCTCCATTTTACATTCACTGTCTCTTTCACATGGTTGATTTGAGGATGTTTTCTTTATCATTTTTATCCTCTTGAACAATGTAACATGATTTGCCTTAATTTTGATTTGCTCATGCTGTTCATTCTGACGCGATACTGACGCTAGTGTTTTTCAACACTTGTCGTCTGACAAATGTAAATTTGATTCAATTTTGAAAACAAACACTATGAGGTGGTAGCCAGATGTCTTAACTAATGGAAAAACACAAAAGGTTTCAGATATAATTGTTTTATTACACTCCTACTCGCAGCATTTCTTTGCTTACGTCAGTCATAAATTTTCTAACAGCAATAAGAGATGGATGACGTTCGCACATGTCGCGATACTTTTACCTTATACAGTAATGTTGTTACCTGCGCATCCTGCATCTTTTGCACATACTTTTGTCTCTGGGATGCAAAGGTTTTGGTAGAGCAAAAACTAGCGAAAATTGACCGATAACCCCTCCCTATCAGTAAAATGGAAAATGATTGTATGAACGATGTGACAAGATGTTGAAGTTTCTTGGATCGCCGGAATTACTTTTGCAAAGAGGCGCAGTGGTGTTAAAAATTGGCAAAAACTTCATTTTTAGAAGTGAAGTTGCGAATTTCTGAAATCCATTTGCAGCAACAGATACATGACACCAGTAAAGAATGGCTGAAAAATGATTATTGAGTCTTATATAAGTCCACTCTGATTTTATTATGGTGTCAAAACCGGAATTTTAATATCTTGGATTTTGGGTGAAAATCGGTGGTTTTTGTAAATTTAAACCCGAATTTTTGTAATCTGGCTGATAAAGTTTTAAAATTTAGGGCTGTTATGTAACTTGTTTCAAATTTGATGCTGACTTATTCAACTTAAATATATCTCTGTCGTGTATACTTAAAAACCCCACCAAAATATTTTCGTTTTGACCTCAAAATCTTGCATTTTGATATTCGGGTATATTTTGTGAAATTCATGTATTGCTGTTACTTGCATATCTGGACATTGCCATATTAGGAAAATGACGTACATATAGTAAACATTTCAAATTGAAACAGCATTTATGATGTTCTATGATATCATATCAAGTAATGACATAATAAGAAGAGGACCAAGTGACCCTGGATCGCTCACCTGAGTTTTGTTTTAAACGTCTTATCTATACGTATCTATTGGAAACTGGCCACGCTCTTGATGACCTGCGTTGTGGTCCATGTTCGGTCCCTAGAGTCATAATTGGTACATATTTAAATTTTGTCTACCAGCTGATGCTACATACCAAATACCAGGGCTCTAGGCCTGGTGGTTTCAGACAAAAATATGTTTTTATGTTTTCACCATATGTAAGTCAATGTAAGAAAGAATGTATGACCAGGGACTGCCACACTCAAAAACTGCATTTACACCCACGGCACCGAGAGGAAGAGTCAAAGGACAATAACAATAACAAGAACAATAACAGCCTCATAAACTCTGTGACCTCCAGGACGATGCCATTTTGACCACAGAATCAATATTTGAACAAACTTAGTAGAGTACCACTTTGTGATGCTACATATCAAATATCAAGCCTTTTAGTATCTGACAAGAATGTGTTTTAATATGTTCTCTATATAAGCTAAATATAAAACCTTGATCCCCGAGGCGGTCTCATTTTCCGCCACAGGTCCATAATTTTCAACAAACTTTGCAAGTCTACAAAATGTTGCTACATGGCAAATATAGACTCTATGTTCTGTGGTTTCAGAATAGACTATTTTAAGTGTTCCATATATAAGCCTATGTAAAACATGTGACCCCAGGGTGGGGCCAGTTTTGGCACAAGTGCCATTATGTGAACAAACTTAGTAGAGGTATACTAGGTGATACTACATAACAAATAGCAATGTTCCATGCCTTGTGGTGTCAGACAAGGAGATTTTCCCAATTGATTCATATAGTGAATGTGTGAGCTCGCAGACGGGCCCACTTAATAGTCCCTGTGCCCCTAATTGAATAAAATGGGTAGAGGCGTACTAGGTGATGTTGCAAACCAAATATCAAGGTACAAGGCATTGTCGTTTCCGACAAGAAGATTTGGTTTGTTTTCCAAATATAAAATTTAAAGCAGCGGACAAAAACAAGAAATCTATACAGTCAAGTACCACAACTGACCCGAGACACCATATGGGAAAGTGACAAAATACAAGAAAACACCATACACAAGAGAGCCAAGAGATCAGTCCTTTCCCAGCCGGTGATCAAATGCCTATGTAAAAATCTGTCACCTCCAGGAATGTGACATTTAAACCACAGGGCTATAATTTGAACAAACTTGGTGGAGGTCTACTAGGTTATGCTACATACCAAATATTAAGACTCTAGGCATTTGGTTTCAAATAAGAAGATTTTCATTTTGAAAATCATTTTTAGCCCATGTGACCTAGATATGCAATGGACTTAACTATTTGAACAATTATTTAAGAGGGTCATATAAGAATCATTCCTGCAAAGTTTACTTAAAATCTAGCTAGTAATTTAAGAGGAGTCTGCACCATCATAAAACCATAGACAGACACTGTCCCAAACATGATCATTTATACATAACTTCCAAAACAGAATGCATCACATGCCGTATATGCAGAGTTTAAAGGTCTACATTTTGGTTTATGAGTGGTCATCAGCAGATTAACTGCTAAGGGAAAGAGATATTTCATGTCTAAGTGTATTTCAATAATCTCACCGGGCTAAGGGGGCTCCAAGAGGAGACTTACCGCCTATATAGGTTTACTAAGATTAATATAAATGTTTTATCAGAAAATAGATAAACCCTGTAAGAACCTCTTTATTACCCCATGCAGGGAATTTATAATCCACTATTTGGTCTGCCTTGCATAGAACCTAGGAGAGACATAAACACATTTATGATAAGTACCACTTTGAGGGTGCAAAATGGAGGTTTTTAAGCAGTTTGACCTAGAACTTTGATACAAAGGTCATATCAGCAGTCAGAAGCTATTTTTGACAAAATAACACATAAGACAATCAGTGTGCAAAATATGAACAATCAACAGCTAAACATGTTAGAGATGTTGCTTTACAATCCATACTACTGGCTTCAAATTATTTTGAAAATTAAGGCTCGATTGTCATATTGGCAATTATTCTACAAAATATGAAGCATCTCTGTCAAAAACATGCCACTGTAAAACCAATTCTAATTAACCTTTTTTTCAGGGCCATAGCGGTGATATGTAACGTACTTTGTAATTTACACACCATAAGCAATAATTGTGCTAAGTATGAACACCCTTCGTCAAATAATGAAGGAGGAGTTGGCGAAACAAGCCATAAACTGATTGTAATTATGTGACCTTGTCTTTTGACACCAATGGCAAATCGAAGATAAGAAACCTATGTTGTATTCTACACCCCATAGACAATCAATGTGCCATTTATGAACACCCTCGGTCGTAGAAAAGACAGAGGAGTTCATGTTATGAGTCGTATTACAGATTTTGTTTTAATTTGACCTTGACCTTTAACTCCAAGATTAAATTTATAATTTGAAATAAACACCAAATATGAACATCGAGGCATAAAGATAAATGGCAAGTTAGAATATAACACTTACATAGTTACTCTTTAAAACAGATTTAGGAGGGCAATTGGTGAGGCACAAACTCACTGCTGTTACTAATACCCAAAGGCAAACCCTATATTTTTAATTATATGATGTATACAAGATCATACTTGATTTGGAATGTGTTAAAATCGTATGCACTGACAATATATGTAAAATGAAGACAATAGATTAAAATAAATGAAATCATGGTACTAAATAATGATGTCAAAATGATAAATCAGGTACTTCCATTCTGCATATATATGGGCCAAGAGGATATAGGGAAAGGTGCCCTATGATCGCGATAATCAAAATCAGGCTAACATTTCATCTGCAAAGTATTACATGTTAAGAGCATTTCCTGAAAATTTCTTCGAAACTGATAATTATATGAATGTTAGAAACAACAAATGTAATCAGGTTTGGAATGTGACGTCAATAATGGCCTTAACCGTATGATGACGTCAGAGTGTTGGTCTATATTCGTTTGTTGATTATTGCATGCTCAGCATAAGAATCTAGCAAATATAAAGTTTTTTCGTGTTTTATACATGTGATAATGGAAATGCAGATGAAGTTACATGAATTTATATCTTCTAGATCGTATTATAGACATTCAAAATGACCCACTTGTAGGTGTTGTGATGTGAGTGTTCATATGGCAACAACCCTTATAGAAAACTTTTAAAAAATATAATCAGAAACTTTTATTATTTTGATGGTATCAAAGTTTAAATGCATTTTCATGGAAATATAAAGGTATGTAATTTTATGTAATTTTAAGTAGTTTTCAAATGTCTCTTGATATGTAATATTTACTTGGATTCCTTAAGGTCCCTTTTGTCAGATCCGCGTTCATATGTATTACATTAAAATAGGCCTAACTGTTTTAATGCATAGCTTATATGGTTAAATAATACACCCATAATACTTTAAAATTTTGAAACTATTTGCATTTTTGCATTTCTTTTCACCCAGCCAACTTATGCTTATTTTAGATGCTAAATGAGGGCGCTCTTCTTCGAATCCTAATAAAGAGCCACTGCTTCTGTTTTGAAAAGTAATTCTAGTGGTTTCATAATGTACAGTTATAAAACTTTCCATTGATATACCACAATCCTATTTTACAAGTAGGGAGAGGTTCCACTTCAACTGAGCGACTTATAATGTGCAAGAATTTTCCTAGATGAATAGGTTATTTAGAGAAAACATTAAAAACTATTCTTGCCAGAAAACATAATGCCCCAAAGTTTTGATATTTGGTATGTAACATCACCTAGTGGTACTCTACCGAGTTTGCTTAAATTGTAGTTATGTGGTCAAAATGGCCTCATCCTGGATGTCACAGAGTTTACATTGACTTATAAATTAAAACATACAAAATCTCCTGGTTTGAAACAAATAGGTCTAGATCCCTGATATCACCCAGTGGATGGACCATATTTAAATTTTCTCCAAATAGAGCTCTGGGGACAAAAATGGCCCGTCCAAGGGTTCACCAGAGCATGGTCAGTTTTTAATAGATACATAAAGATTAAGTGTTTTAAACAAAAACTCAGGTGAGCGATCCAGGGTCACTTGGCCCTCTTTTAGTGTGTGTCAATACTTGAATTGATATCACAGAACTTGATAGATGCTGTTTCCATTTGATATGTTTACTATATGTACGTTATTTTCATAATATGACAATGCCCTGATAGCTATGAAACAGCAAAACATGCATTTCCCAAAATATACCTGAACATAAAAATATTAGTTTTCGAGGCAAAAAAAGAAAATATTTTAGCAGGTTTTTAAGTAAACACGACAGGATATATGTAAGTTGAAGAAGGCAGCATCAAATTTAAAACAAGGTAAATAAAAACTTTAAAATTTAAAAACTTTTACTGTCCGGTTAAAAAAAATGGATTATTTTTTATAAAAATACTGATTTTCACCCAAAAATAAAGACATTTCATTTCTGACTTTGACTTCATGATAAAGTCAGGTCAGGATTATATAAAACTCAATGATCATTTTTCAGTCTTTCGTCGCCGGTGTCGTGTATCTGTTGCTGCAAATGGATTTCAGAAATTCGCAATTTCACTTCTAAAAATGAAGTTTTTGCCAAATTTTAACACCATTGTCCCTCTTTGAAAAAGTAATTCCGGCGATCCAAGAAACTTCAACATCTTGCCATATCATTCATGCGGTCGTTTTCCATTTTACAGATGGGGAGGGGTTCCGCCTTAAATAAGCGACTTTTTGCCAGTTTTTTGCTCTACCATTTTATTTCAGCGAGTCCCAGGATGGAATAGTATTGCAGACTTGGCATTAAAAATAGTGTTATGGACTCATAAGTTTGCAATTGGACTCACAGATATGGGAAACGGCAAGTCCCAGGACCCATAAGCTCAAAATTGTAAATGACCCACTGCTTATACACTGCTCAAAATATTTAAAGGAACACATGGTATTTTGCCATTGATCACAATACAAGTGCACGCATAGTCCGACTCAAGGCGAGAAGGGATTTATAAGGCAAAAACATGTTTGTGGTTACCCATCAAGGAGGATGCTTGTTGATAAAAATGACATTGGTACTCTGTGACTTTTTTAATTTGTTGTCTCAGAATTATCGCGACGTCACGGCAATCATAAGACACAGCGTTCCGATTTCCTTAATGATGCAAGCTAAATGACGGAACTTTCACGTAATAAAAATATTAAATTTTCGACATAAATCAGCATTCAATAAACCCTCGCCCAAGTTCAAATATGCATTTTGTCCGATGAATGATCATCAATATGGCCGCCAACTACAGGTTTGCACTTGTGGACAACAGTCTAAGTCAGCCACTTATCACCAGATTTCTTCCAAATTTCATATATGAAAAACTTTCAAACTCTCGCCCAAGTTTGAACATGTCTTCAATGTGCAGTATTACTCCCTCTTCACTGTAGGGCATTGTTGTTGTTGTATCAGGTATCCAGCCTATAAAGGCTCAACTCCCATAGCCTGGGAGAGGCCCGCCACAGCTAGCATCTGACACCCCGAGACCATTGTACGGTTAAAAAAACTAGTGGGGTTTAATGCGAGTTCCCAAACCGTAAGAGGTCATGCCAGCGTAACGGTCGGAGTCTGTTTTTACCTTGTGGAAAGAAGCCGAAGTGTACGGAGAAAAGAACCACAGCGAGCTTACTCGGAACAGACAAACCGAAAAAAGCCGCTTTGAGGCTGGAGGGTTACACTATGCGGAGCCCTATGTCGGAGTCCAACATTTCTAGTTGAATGGATGATGTGTCCTGGAATATTTGACAAAATGTACGATTCATTACTGTGTTTTGCAGGTACATATTCATTCGAGATAGGTTCATTAGATCACAGTGGCGTATATAGAGTGCTTGCCAAAACTTCAACCCCAGAAGACCTATATATAAATTTCCAATGGTTTGAAAAAGACCTGAATACGAATCATGCTTATGCTCTGATCGGAAACGAAAATGCAGCAGATTCCTTAAACGCAAGAATATACGTATTTGACACTCTGCAGGAGTAAGTCAGTTTGTACTGTATTATAAGTCAGTTTGTACTGTATTCGACGTAATAAGCGCACATGTATGTATAAGCCCTCACTAAGAACTGTATTGGGTGTTTACATCAGGGACTGTCTATACCAACTAAATAGAGAGTCCATGTTTACATGAAAGTTCAAAATTTACAATAATCCTGAACTTAAGAAGTTCAAATCTTAAAACTTGCAGTTTGCCATTAAAATCTAAACAATTTTAAGTTAAAATTGTCATTTGTCTTTAGACAGACCGAAAACAAATCAGAAAAGCTTTTATAACCTACCCTATTCAGCATTTTGAGGAGGCTGAATTTCTGTGGAAAGTCAGCCTCAAAATCCTGAATTCAGGAATAATCCTGATGACTTCCACCAATGCGTTTAACACTGTGATTGTTTCTCAACTGGTGTTCTAATTTCATTATTAATATTGCTTCATTGTGTGAGTGAAACGTGTGTGCTGATCTGGACCTGCACGGTTATCAACAGAATATTGAGTTTTGGGAAAGCTATATCCCCCGGCTATATCAATAGTGTGCTTATTTTGTAGAATATGGTAATATACAACAAATTATCTGTCACTTAACTCTTTGCTTACAAGTGTCAACTGCTGATAACATTTTGCAAACAGTTTTGGTCCAGATCAGGCCCGACAAGATGTCGGGCCTGATCTGGACCCAAACTGTTTGAGACCCTAATACCATTCCTGAAGATATCTTTTGAAAAAAGTCAATTTTGAAAAGCATAATTAGCAATATGTACTTGAAAGATTTTTGCAAAAAGGAATACTAAAGATGATGCACACTGATATAGTAGGCATCAATATCTTTGCATGCTGGATAATTTTTAATGCTTTTGATGTCTGCCAACTTTTTTCAAAATTAACTTTTAAAAAAATCTTTAAAGAACACTATCAATGGGTCAAACCGTTTGAAGTTGGACAGCAAGATTTTGGTGGTGTCTACACAAAAAATATTTGCAATGGTTATCAGCAAAAGTCACCGCATATTTCCCTTTTAGCCCTTCAAACCCGTAATTGAGCCAGCACATGATTTTGGTGCTGATCGCATATGCAAGTAACAATGGACGAGACAAGCCTGCACAAATGTGCAGTCTCACTGCTCACACACTCAGAGTAGGGACTGTGATGAGTTATTATAACTAATTTTAGGCTTCAAGCCCCAACTGGTAGTTGTCTATGCATGATTAACCCTTTATGCGCTAATGAATTCCTCATCTGGTTTGATGTAATGAACATGGGATGGTCCATTGTATATGTCAAGGGGTCACATGTTAGAATTTCAAAATAATATTATATTTCTATCTCTGAAGATCGTTTTTTTTATTCTTAGCAAACAGTGTAGAGCCAGATGAAATGCCCCATTATGCAACATTTCATCTGGGTCTTCACTGTTTGCCAAAGAACGCATTTAGGAGTCATTAATACAGTAAAACCTGTGTAAAACGGCCACTCTCAAAAAGACCGAAAATTGGTTTCCAAGACCAATTATCGCTTCATGCATGTCAAAAGTTTTGCAGAATGCTCCCCTTGGAGCATTCTGCAATATTTTCAACCTTTATAAAGCTACCATTTGTCATTAAGACCTTTGTTTTGTCTATTTTTGAGTGGCCGTTTTACACAGGTTTTACTGTATACAAAGGGTTAAAGGGTGACTTTACTGATATACGATAAGTACTAAGATCTCATGTGCTGGCTCAATTTGGGTATGTACTCTTTCAGTCAATACACCATGCTATGCTTTTACCCTACCCCCTTTCTCCAATAGGTATGTGGAACCTTGAAGTTGGACAGCTAGATTTTGGTGGGACCTACACAAAGTCTGCACAAGCCCCACAGTCCGAGGACCTGTATATAAACTACATGTGGATAGAGTCAGATGTGAACAATTACACCCTTTCTTATGTTCTGATTGGCAATGAGAACTCCCCAGACAAACTAAATACCAAGATTCACATATTTGATGCCTTCAATGGGTACTTATCTTTGCCTAAAACATTTTTAAAAAGGCTTATTCTGAGCATGTCTTTAATGACTTAGCAACCTTGTGTAACTTTTCCTGCTAGTGGTGATTTCTGCAGTCTAATGATAACCTTTGCAAACAGTTTGGATCCAGATCAGGACCGACAGAATGTCGGTCCTGATCTGAATCCAAACCGTTTGACACTCCAATAGTGTTAAGGGTTGAAACAGGCTTTTAAAATAGTGGAGGCAGATCTTTACCTTCAATTGTTTTCTGCAAAAGCAAATATGATGCTATGTTTTCTTTCAAATATGTTATTTTTCATTCAATTGGGAACATGGGAAATTGCAGTGACATGAATAATTTTATCAGCCAGAACTGAGTCAATCGAACTGAAAGTTGGCTTTCAGAAATCCCCCCCCCCCCATCAATCATTAGAATTCTGTCCTTGACAGTGTTTGAAGAATAAGTCTCAGGGCTCCAGATAAGAGGGGGTAAAGGGTATTTCATCATTGAATTTATGGAATTCAGCATTGAAAATTAAATTGAAGGGTAAAAATACCCTTTGCAGTTTGAGGTTTCAATGCTGATATTGAAATTTTTTATTCTTTGTAAGAAAAAACTAATTAATATACACCAATGGTATAAATCTTGGAAGTTTTCCTAAAAATGCAACATGTATTTGATACAAGCAACTTTTCTTTAAAATATGTAAAGCAAATATTGGGTCTTTTTACAAGGCTTTGCATTTTCTACAATTTGATATTTTAACTATGGAGTAAAATACTCATTTACTTAAAAAGTACGGGGTGAAATACCCATTGGACCAAATCCTTATCTAGACCACTGAAGTCTCCCAAAAATGTCAATAACTCATATATATACTCTCAAGTCAAGCGATTTTCATATTAAATAATAGAAAATTTAAAAAAGACATTGTTCCTAAGCTTTATTTTGCTTTAAAATACAATCACAGGATTGTGCAAAATATAAAACTGTGCAAGACTGCAAAATTGTAGTTTGTACATTTCAATGGTTGAACAATAATAATTCTTTAACTAAAAGCAAAAAAAGAAAATAGCAAAAATGAGCCATGTCATAAGATCTCCATCAATGCCGTATGTGCGACCAGCAAAGGCTCTGATCAGTCTGGGCATAGGCCCAGACTGATCAGAGCCTTTGCTAGTCGCTTGAATATTCTATGACTGTTAAATTACTGACTGAACATCATTAGGAAATTTTAAGTTTACAAGGACACAGGCTCATCCGAGTCTACACTTGTCAAAATGCCCGACATTGTTAGAAATCACATGTCACGACTCAAATGTTTCAAATATACATTAAAACCTCAATGAATCTCTATGTGCATATCTCTTTCAGGCGTTATATTCAAGCTACAGAATTGGATGTATCCCAGTTCACCTTCATGGCCATACACTCATACCCTAATAGTTGTAAGTATTGTGCAGTCTCTTTATAACACACCTAGTTATAAAAATGATTTGGAATGACACAGTCATTCTGTGGCTCAGATAGAACAGTCCATTAATAACACACCTAGGTACGACACTGGTTTGTATAAAAAACAGTCATAATGTGGCTCCAATAGTACAGTAAACACATCTAGTTAAGTTAACACACCTACTTAAGTTAACACACCTACTTATAACACTGATTTGGATATAACCCAGTCATGCTGTGGCTCTGATAGTGCAGTCTTTATGGCTCTGATAGTACAGTCCCTTTATAACACACCTAGTTATAACACTAATTTGGATATAACACAGTCATGCTGTCGCTCCGATAGTGTAGTCCCTTTATAACACACCTTGTTATAAAACTGATTTGGATATAACAGTCATGCTGTGGCTCCAATAGTACAGTCCCTTTATAACACAATTTTAAAACACAGATTTGGATATAACACAGTCATGCTGTGTCTCCGATTGTGCAGTCCCTTTATAACAGACTTACTTATAAAACTGATTTGGATATAACACAGTCATCCTGTGACTCTGATAGTACAGTTCCTTTATAAAACTCCTAGTTATAACACACATTTGGATATAACACAGTCATGCTGTGTCTCCGATTGTGCAGTCCCTTTATAACAGACTTACTTATAAAACTGATTTAGATATAACACAGTCATCCTGTGACTCTGATAGTACACAGTTCCTTTATAACACATCTAGTTATAACACAGATTTGGATATAACACAGTCATCCTGTGGCTCTGATAGTACAGTCCCTTTATAACACACCTAGTTATAACACTAATTGGGATATAACACAGTCATGCTGTGGCTCCGATAGGGCAGTCCCTTTATAACGCACCTAGTTATAAAAATGATTTAGATATGACACAGTCATGCTGTGGCTCCGATTGTACAGTCGATTTATAACACACCTAGTTATAAAATAGAAGTGGATATAGCACAGTCATCCTATGGCTCTGATAGTGCAGTCCCTTTATAACACACCTTGTTATAACACTGATTGGGATATAACACAGTCATACTGTGGCTCCGATAGTGCAGTCCCTTTATAACACACCTAATTATAACACTGATTTGGATATAACACAGTCATGCTGTGGCTCTGATAGTGCAGTCCCTTTATAACACACCTTGTTATAACACTGATATATATATAACCCCAGACTTGGGGTCAATTACTTTGGAAAAGTAATTAATTACATACAATTACATTGGAAATTGTTCAATTAAATTACAATTACAATTACATGGCTTTTGAGCAAAGTAATTAATTACATACAATTACTTTGCCAAATGTAATTAATTACTTTACAATTACATTTCACTGCCACTTACATAGCTTCATCAGATTTTAATTTCAGAGATATACAAAATGAGTTAAAATCTCCTTAGAAGTCTGAGCAACCTTGATATCCTTAATTCAATATGTCTATTAGGTCGATTTTATTTTTTCCTCTTCTATCAAATTTGTCAAGTGATTCAACTTCAAAGAATTGAAATGCACAAAATCAGTTGTTGTTTTTTGTGATTGATGACCTGATCACACAAGAGAAAATACAGAGACAGATTTTTTGGGGGGAGGGAGGGGATAAATTGTCAAACTAGCTGTTAACCACAGAACACAGTTCCGGAATACACATTGGCTTGAGAAAGGCTTACAACTTGGGACGATAAAGCATGAAAATTATTTTGTAAAACTAGCTTAAATGCCAGAGAATAACTGTTTTCAAAGAGTGTTGATAAAAAATCTGTGTGGCCCTATGAGTTCTGAAAGTTGGCACAAAAGTACAAAAAGGAATATCAGATAGTGACAAACTAAAATATTACTAGCCTGTTAAAATGCTGGCTTGGCAAGCAAGAGGTCACTAGTTTGGTCACCACTGGAACATCTATCAAATTTTTATTTTTTGTTATAATATTAACAATGATGGGCCCCAGGTTCACTGAATGAGTGAAATTCAATTTAATTTTCTGAGTCACATTTTTTATTATTAATTTTATTATTATTATTATTATTATTATTATTATTATTATTATTATTATTATTATTATTATTATTATTATTATTATTATTATTATTATTGAAACTGGCAAATGAGCAGTTTAAGGGCTTTAAATAGTGTAGTGGATAGATTGGGTCATGCACCTTGGCATATGAGTCTGTTGATCCTAGGTGTGAAAATTTAACAAAATGCATTCAAGGAGTCAATTCACTTACCAACACTATTGTCTGAGTAAATACTATTGTTGAGATTTTCACACCTTCGTTTTGGTAACTAAACTATAAAGGTTGATTGTCACAAAGCCTGATCTTTTATAAGCAGATGAACAAAGAATAAATAATTTGCTTAAAAAGGAATAGTAGAAGTAACATACAGTCTGTGTCTGCAGTAAAATTGTTATTTTCTATTTTTATGTCTATAGATACTAGCATAACTAGTCCATATTCTCATTTGTTTAATGTTGCATTCACTAGTACAGCAAATGATATTTGCATTTACAAAGACCAAGAACACTTCATTTAGCAGTATTTTAAATATCTATGATAATCTTTAGTAACTGTAGTTCATAACTGATCTGAAAAGTAATTGAAAAGTAATTTAAAGTAATTGTTAATTACTCCCATTTTTGGCCATGTAATTAATTACATTCAATTATTGTAATTAAAGAAATGTCTTAATTACAATTACATACAATTACTTAAGAAAATGTAATTAAATTACAATTAATTACAATTACAATTTTAATTACCCCAACTCTGTATAACACAGTCATGCTGTGGCTCTGATAGTACAGTCCCTTTATAACACACCTTGTTATAACACTAATATGAATATAACACAGTCATCTTGTGGCTCTGATAGTGCAGTCCCTTTATAACACACCTAGTTATAACACTGATATGAATATAACACAGTCATCTTGTGGCTCTGATAGTATAGTCCCTTTATAACACACCTTGTTATAACACTAATATGAATATAACACAGTCATCTTGTGGCTCTGATAGTACAGTCCCTTTATAACACACCTTGTTAAAACACTGATATGAATATAACACAGTCATCTTGTGGCTCTGATAGTATAGTCCCTTTATAACACACCTTGTTATAACACTGATATGAATATAACACAGTCATCTTGTGGCTCTGATAGTATAGTCCCTTTATAACACACCTTGTTATAACACTAATATGAATATAACACAGTCATCTTGTGGCTCTGATAGTACAGTCCCTTTATAACACACCTTGTTAAAACACTAATATGAATATAACACAGTCATCTTGTGGCTCTGATAGTGCAGTCCCTTTATAACACACCTTGTTATAACACTGATATGAATATAACACAGTCATCTTGTGGCTCTGATAGTATAGTCCCTTTATAACACACCTAGTTATAACACTGATATGAATATAACACAGTCATCTTGTGGCTCCGATAGTGCAGTCCCTTTATAACACACCTAGTTATAACACAGACTTGGATATAACACAGTCATGCTGTGGCTCTGATAGTGCAGTCCCTTTATAACACACCTTGTCATAACACTAATATGAATATAACACAGTCATGCTGTGGCTCTGATAGTGCAGTCCCTTTATAACACACCTAGTTATAACACTGAATTGGATATAACACAGTCATGCTGTGGCTCTGATAGTGCAGTCCCTTTATAACACACCTAGTTATAACACTGAATTGGATAAAACACAGTCATGCTGTGGCTCTGATAGTACAGTCCCTTTATAACACACCTTGTTATAACACTGATATACATATAACACAGTCATGCTGTGGCTCTGATAGTGCAGTCCCTTTATAACACACCTAGTTATAACACTGAATTGGATAAAACACAGTCATGCTGTGGCTCTGATAGTGCAGTCCCTTTATAACACACCTAGTTATAATAATGATTTGGATATAACACAGTCATGCTGTGGCTCTGATAGTGCAGTCCCTTTATAACACACCTAGTTATAACACTGATTTGGATATAACACAGTCATGCTGTGGCTCTGATAGTGCAGTCCCTTTATAACACACCTAGTTATAACACTGATTGAGATATTACACAGTCATGCTGTGGTGATCACCTTGTTAGAATCTGCATAACATTCATGTTTATGTATGATCTCTGGTAATTTGAGTGGTCAGTGAATGTCAGGAGTCAACTCTCTGGCTCAGCCCATGAAAAGGCCAGAACTAGCATAAAGTTGAGCTAGCCTTATACTTGCATCTGTTAATTCAGGGATTCAGCTTCACTCAAATTCACTCCGGGCATTTTGTCTGAGCAGCACCAATGGAATAAACTGTAGATTTGGAAATTTTCGCGAGGGTTTTATTTTCGCGAAACTTCGCATATGCGAAGTTTCGTGAAAATAAAATCCTCGCAAAACGACTAAATTATTCTGTTGTTTACTGATACAGGTAAATCATGCCTTTGTCGCGATTTTTAACGTCGCAAATGTCTTTTAACGCTATTTGCGAAAATAAGATTCTCGCGAAAATTTCCGAATTTACAGTATAGAGGATCATACATTTTTGACTTGACGTGATCCTGAGTTTATTTTTCTACTGCTGAGGGTGTCCCAGGTACTGGGGTAGGCAGCAGGTGGCTAGAGTGTCTAACACCCAATCCCCAAGCCTCTCTGTTCAGTGGATCGATGCTGCCAAGGCTGCACATTTTCATGTCAGTCTTAACACATTCAGACAAGGTCATGTTTTGTTAAATTCATCAAAAGAGTTGGGAAAAAGAGACAAAATGTGAGACTTGCCGAGCATTTTATCATTTTTTCACAAGTTTAATAAATTCAATAATACAGGAGCACGAATGTTAGATTCTATTTATCATATGACGTTCAAATTATTTTGAAATTATATCTTTGGCGTGAAAATGTTAGGGTCTTGCCATATGCATGGCATTAATAGCGTCATTTCATAAGGTTTCCCAACAATCTGTAAGCCACTAGTGGTTTATCGATTTTATTGCATGGCGTTATTTCACTCTCAGACCCTCAAAGCCATGAGATAATAAGTAAAAATATACCCTCAAATTGATGTCATTTTCAACCCCTACCACGCTGACTGAACCAGGATATATCCTGTTTTGAAAACAGTGTAGATCCAGATCAGCTGGCTTCTCAATAGCCAGCTGATCAGGATCCACACTGTTTTCCACTCAGTTTGTAAATTGAAGCTAGTAGTTGGATTATTGTTTGAAATTGCACAGGCCTAGAGGTTATAAAACTTGAGCACAGTCTCAGACTCAAAATAAAGCACAATGATTGACTGCTTGTGGACATGTGTCCGCAAGCAGCCAATCTTTGCGCTTTATTTTGAGTTAGAGAATGAACTCAAGTTTTATAACCTCAAGGCCAGGTTTCCTATTTTGTGCATTTCACGTGGTTGCATCCCTTTAAATTTTCAAACTTAGTAATGTATGGCTAAATTATTTTTCGTTTTAGATAACCTGTACGCATTTTCTCCTGGTTTGATGAGTGACGAACAAGTCCAATGGTCGCTAGTAACTGTCAGTCCTCTCTTAGGAACTGTTACCAAAGTGTGTGACATAGGCCCTCCAGGTATAACATCATATTAAATTTGAGCCAGTGCTTGAGATTTCCAACAATGTGGTATGTGCGACCAGCAAAGCCTCAGACCAGCCTGCGCATACGCGCATTCTGATCAGAACCTTTGCTAGTGGCTTGAGTATTCTATGACTGTTAAGCTACTGACCGAGCGTCATTTGGAGTTTCTAAGCTTAAAAAGAGGCTGCACAGGCTCATCTGAGTCTACACTTGTCAAAATGTCAAATTGTTGGAAATCACATGCACTGGCTCAAATTTAATTTTTGCATGAGAATTGGAGATTTTTGTGTGTCATTTTTATTTTCACCAAAACTATCAGCCTGAAACTGCATACCAGACTTAGGCCTTACCACTTATCTGTCCAATATTGGACTCTCAAAATGACAATTTGGGTGAGCATAATTATTACAAACAAGCAATCAGTTGTCTCCCTTGCAAACTCTCTTGAAAAGGAGATTCTAATTTGGAACTTCTCAATTTTTATTGTTTCATTCTATGCAAATATTTCAAATCATTTTTTCTATAATAATAATTATCTTTCTTTTAGATCTTGTTCTCAGTCAAATATATTAACCCTTTGTATGCTGGAAACCCCTAAACAGGTACTATGACAAACAGTGAAGACCCTGATGAAATGCTGAATTATGTGGCATTTTATCAGGGTCTACACTGTTTGTTATAAAGGTAAAAACAATCCTTTGGGACATAAATACATAATAATAGGGAAATGATGACCTGTGACCCCTTAAAATATATAATTGAAAATCCCATTCTTGTATGGGAGATCCATCATGATACAAAGGATTAAGCAACTCTTACTCGACACAGCTGATAATATAGTTACACAACTTTATTACACAAACTCAAAATTAGTTAAAACATCTCTCTTAAAGGCAATAACTATGTGTATGAACCCTTTATGCCCAAACGGATTCTTCCTTTTTTGTTTGATGCAATAAACTTGGGATGGTCCATTTTATATATTGAGGTGTACAGGTTATAATTTCCACATAAAAAAATGTATTTCTTCCGCTGAAGATTGTTTTTGTCAAAGCAAACAGTGGGTCTTTAAAGTTTGTCAAAACACGCATTTAGGAGTCACTATATTCGAGTACAAAGGGTTTACATGGTAGGGTTAAATAAGCTATTTGTTTACAATATCTTTGTGTTATTTTCTCAGGCATTTTTGAGCGCTACTATGGTGGTTCTGTGAACCAAGGATCAGCCAATGTGAATGAGCTGTTGTATCATGTGCTAAGAATTACTGGAAGTGACGGAGACGTGATCGTTGCGATTGACCCTAAAACTTGTGAGATAAACTTCTCCGATGAAACAAACCTACGTCATATACATACTCTTTCTAGAGGAGTGTAAAACATTTTTCATTGTTCTTGCTCTGCCTTAATTTACAGAAAAGATTGGAGATATCCCATAACTCAATACCTACATGTACAAGTGTCATCTGCTGATAACCTTTGCAAAACAGTTTGGACCGCAATCAGGCCCGACAAAAAATCCAGCCCGATCTATCTCCAAATTGTTTGTTACTGATGGTAAACCTTAAAGAATTTTTCATAAAAAGATGATTTAGAAAAAAATCAGATGACAAAAAAGCTTGCAAAATTTCCCAGTAGGCAAACAGTCAACATGGGAGATAATCAACTCTGATGAAACAAACCTGTACCTCTTTCTAGAGGAGTGTTAAACACATTTAAGCTGCAACATGTGATTTCTAACATTGTAGCATTTTGACAAGTGTAGACTCAGACGACCTTGTGTAGCCTTCTTTTATGCTTAGAAACTCCAAATGACGTTCAGACAGAGGCTTAACACTCATAGAATATTCAACCAACTAGCAAAGGCTCTGATCAGACTGCGCGTATGTGCAGGCTGATCTGAGGCTTTACTGGTCGCACATACTACATTGTTGGAAATCTCATGTCGCAGCTCATTTATCTGTTCCGATCCTAGCCAGAACTCACCTTAACTTTTTTGCATGCTGGGTAATTTTTCATGCTTTTGTTGTTGTCTGCTGATCTTTTCAAAATTGACTTCTTCAAAAAATTCTTTCAGAAACACTATCAGCTTATCAAACGGTTTGGACCTGCATTTTGTTGTTGCCTTCACAAATTGGTCGCATCACCAGAGCCTTTGCTGCTCAATTACAGAAAGTATGCGTGAAGATGAGGATTCAGTCAATTTACCAAAATTATGACCTCTTAGTCTATCCTCTCTGGATATGCCTGCATAGGCATTTGAAGAAGGCTTTTTTTGCATTGTGATGAGTAAGTATATCTCATGTTCTGGCCCGTATATATTTAACTAACCGCATGTTGGATAATTTTTCATGCTTTTTTGTCGTCTGCTGACTATTTCCAAAATTGAACTGGAGAGTGACTGAAAAATCAAACCAGAATGACAGTACTTTCTTGGCTCTGTGGTTTTATCCAATAGGATGATGTTCGCTTCCTGGCTCAGTGGTTTTATCCATGGCTGGTAATTGGACTAACCCAACCTAGGTTTCATCTATAATAAGACTCTTCCGGAGTTTCCTGTTTAGATGTAGACTCTATGGTTAAGAATCCAGCATTTTGTTTTTAAAAAATACAAAATTAACTTTTTCAAACGTTTCTTTCAAGAGCACTTCGTCCGATTATCAAAGTGTAAAACAGATTGAATCCAGATCAGGGCCAATATTCTGTCAGTCCTGATCTAGGTCCAAACTTTTTGCAAAGGTTATAAGCAGACGACAAAGGATGCCTCCAGCAAGCTTCTCTCTATGTATTAAAATAAATCAAAACATAACTGTTTGCCTTTTTCAATTTATTTCCTTTTGTGCCAATCAAATTTCTCATTTCTCAATGAGATGGTTCTTTTAAGCATCCAAAACATATGTTTAAACTGATGGGTAAGAAAATACTTACAATTTTACGCTCAAAAATTTTGTGTATCTAAATCTATGATTTCAACGTCAACACTACACTGTTCAATGAAGGCAACTGGTAACAGGTGAAGTTGTACAGATGAGTCAGTGGCGTGGAATTAGTTAAATTTCCAACTTGTCCAGGAACAAGTAAATGGCCATAATGTACTTGTCCAAAGAAAATTTTACTTGTCCGATAGTACAGATTAGCTTATACCTTTCTGTGCTTAAACAATTTACACTTTCAAAAACAGTATGAAACCGTGCAGATATCAACTCTCTTGTAAACAGTGTAGATCCAGATCAGCTGGCTTCTGAAGAAGCCAGCTGATCAGGATCCACACTGTTTTCAATGCAACATGTGAATTCATAATAATTAATCAAAATATGAAATACAAAATTTTATTAACTTTATACAAATTTTGCTCTTGTCCAAGGACAAGTAAATTGAAATTTTCAACTTGTCCTGAATGAAATGGGACCAGGTCAGACAAGTCGGGCATGGTATTTCCCTAGTCCTGGATGAGTCAACAGACAATTGACCCATAGGCAATGAAATTATAATTCAACATCATTAGTTGCTATCCTTCATTGAAAAATCAATAGGTGCATGATTGTCTCCCCTTTTACTTGTTGTCATTGCATATACTGGTGATATATGTGGCCATTGATAGAATAAGAATGTGACAGTTCTTCTAAACTGTAACATTATAGTGACATGAAAATGAGAAAAGCCATGACCAGGCCAAACAAAAATTACCCCCCCCCCCCCCTTTAAGGGTTAACAGACCCCACCTATTATTGCTGTGCATGTTTTTCATGCTTTCTAAAACAAAAAAGACCTTTTTAAGGGAAACACCAAAAATTATATTCTAAATTATGAATAGCAATAGTATTTGGACACTAGATCTGAGTAAACAATGTAGACCCTGATCAAACAGAGCAGTTTTATCAGGGTTTACACTGTTTGCCATTTATTAACAATTTTAGACTCATTGTCAGATTAACAAATGAATTTGCCAAAATTTTAATATTAAAACGAAGTATGTTGAGAAGTGTAAGGTCAAAATAATCAGTGTAAAACTGATTGATTTCTATATTTTCTTCTTTTTTATTAAAAAAAGAACATATAACCCTTTAATATCCAGCCTTCATTTATTCCGCCTGAAAATGTTGTCTGTTTATTATGTATGCTGCATGTAATCAAATGCTCTCAAGAAAACTTTTATCATAAAAGCAAATACTATTAACTCAAATCAGTCTGATCTTGGTTTATATTGTTTGTTATAAAGGCCTCTTATGGACATCATCAGATGAGCTAGCAGACTTCAATTATTGTGAATGGCTGGAAAATGGCTAATATAGAATAAATCCTGACTTCTATC
The DNA here is from genome assembly GCA_964019695.1 of Loripinus fragilis. Lineage (NCBI taxonomy): Eukaryota > Metazoa > Mollusca > Bivalvia > Lucinida > Lucinidae > Loripinus > Loripinus fragilis. Next base: position 2,172,512 of record OZ026517.1, on the reverse strand, counting down.
CCAAAATCCCTCTGACCTGTATCACTAAAAACATACAGTAAAATCTGTCTTAAGTGGCCACTCAAAAATAGACAAAACAAAGATCTTAATGGCAAATGGTAGCTTAATGATGGTCAAAAGTATTGCAGAATGCTCCCCTTGGAGCATTCTGCAGTACTTTTGACCTGCATAAGGATACCAAATGGCATTCAGGCCTTTGTTTTGTCTATTTTTGAGTGGCTGCTTAAGACAGGTTTCACTGTATAGAATAAATTCCTGACTTCTCTCCCAAAACTCCTCTAAACTGTATCACTAAACATATATTTTTTTCATTTGGCCTTCCCACCTACTTATAGAATTTGCTCAAACTTCAATAGTCTCATGATTGTGTCTCCTGCTTGGGCTGTTCTTTAGCTTTTTGCCATTGCAAATATTCTGTCATTATTTGGGCTGACTCATAGGGATTGATAGTTTTCCTATAATGTAACATTAAGTCATGCTCCTCCCACGGTTTCGTTATTTCAGGATTTTCCTTCTGTTTCTTCATTTTCTCTGTTATCAAATCATCAACGTCCTTGACCCCTTTCAGATTCGCTCTCTCCCATCTCCTGGTCCAAGGTCTGGGATTTAGGGGGACCTGAAATTCCACAATTGACAGATTTACATGCATTCTTTGTTACATAAGCCAGGCCACAATAAAATGGGCCTCAATGCAAGAAAACCTGTCTTCAGGGGTTTGCAAACAACAAAGGCGCAGACCAGTCTGCGCACCCATGCAGTCTGATCAGCACCATTGTTATTTGCTCTTTAGAAAGTATCATATCTTAACTTGCTACAGGTGACATTTCAATTTTCTAACTAGTCTCTATAGCTGAGGAGACTGATTTGAATCTCGCTTTATCTAAACCCCAAAGACAGGCTTTGTCGCGTTGAGCCCCAAATAGTTTTTAATTCTTTCTTTGCTGGCGGCGACTTTTGTCATCTGTTGATAACCTTTACAAACAGTTTAGACCCAGATCAGGACTGACAGAAAGTCGGTCCTGATCTGGATCCAAACCGTTTAAATTACTGTTCCTGAAATTACCCACCATGCAAGGAGCATGGATGAGAATTTAAAATTTCCAAAATCCTGAACTTTAGGGATTCAAATTTTAAACTTACCGGATGCCTACAAAAAATGATTAATTGCATGCACAATTGTGTTAGATATTCTGAAAATTGATCAGAGAAGCTATTATAATCTACCTAATTCAGCATTTTGAGGCTGACTTTCTATAGAAAGTCAGCCTCAAAATCCTGAATTCAGGATTAAATTCAGGATTTATCCTGTAAATTTGCACCCATGAAGGAGTTAAGGTTTTCAACCAGCTAACACTCAAACCGAGTCTGCTCAGCTACAAAGGCTAGCTAGAATAACGCTTCCAGAAAACAGGGCGTAGTTGAAAATTATTTTTCTTATTTCTCAACCAAAACATAATTATGTTGTGGGTTAGTTTAGATGCTTTACATCCCAGTCAACAATTTTTCAGTCATGTTGGGACAATTTCCTATCTTCCTGGGTTGAACTAGTACTATGCATATGCAGCACCTTGAGGGTACACAATAGAGCACTCTCAATGAAACAGTTCTTTTGCACATCCAAAACACCTGTTTTAATTGACCAGTGTCCCCCCTAAAGAATTATCAGAGGGAAAAGCCAGATTGCTGATTTGAGCCTCGTTGCAATAAACCAAAGCAGCCTGTTCAGCTACAGAGACTAGCTAGAAAATTGAAATTTCGCTTGTGGCAAGTCAAGATATGATAATTTCCAATAAGGGAATAGCAAAGGTGCTGATCAGACTGCACTGATGTGCAGGCTTGTCTGCACCTTTGTTGTTTGCAAACCCTGAAGACAAGTTTTCTTGCATTGAGGCCAATTTATGAGTCAATGAGATCACAGTTAATGAGCCACAGTCAAGTTGCTAGAACCCTCAGGTTGAGGCAATTCACTGAATGGTGATAAATGACAGGCATGCAGACAAGAAATTCCAAGGCCAGCATGCGCATTTGCACAGTCTGGTCAACATATCTTTTATTCACTCTTTATAAAATATTATGTCAAAATTTGTAAGTTGTAACATGCAAAATTTCAATAATCTAGCTGTTTGTAACTGAGCAGGCTAGATTGGTTTAAACAATATTTTATTCAGATAATTTACATCTTGACAAATATATACAATGTCAATATATTGAGATTTGACAATAAGCTTAAAGCTTACATATGTAAGCCATTTCCGAGGCTAGATTATATAAGAATCTATCATGAGTGTCCATGTAGGACAGAGAAATTTCACCCAAGGACTCAAAATTTAACCAGTGACGAGGCTCAGCAAGTCCCTGGTTAAATTCAAACCATGATGGTGACATTTCTCTATCCTACAATGACAGGCTCATGATAAATTATTTTCTCCCACTTTTCCAAGTTTTTTTTTGGGTTGAAACATAATAAAGTCCATAAAATAGGAAAATTACAATTTTTTACTCATTTGAATTGTATTACTTTTGGTTTGTTATTTAACGCCCCAGTCAACAGCTATGGTCATGTCGGAATTGCATTAATTCTGAGCCCATAAGTGTGTTTATCAGGCATGAAAAAAAGTGTTAATTAGGGGATAACTGTATTCAAAATTTTCATTTGGGGAGGTATATTGTCCCATATACGGTCGGAAATTTAATTTTACAGCGACTCGTAAGCGGAGCTGTAAAATGTGATTTCCGAACGTATATACGACGATATACCTCCCCAAATGAAAATTTTGCATATGGTTATTCCCATTCTAATGCACTAATAAAATTTTCCCTTCAAAAAGAAAGTGAAAATGTACTTTGTTGCGCCTATACGTCCAGCGATGTCAGCTGCATAAAACCGCTTGCCAGCTGCATATATTCACTTGTCAACCAATAAAAAGCGAAGTTACGTAATGACGTCGGGTTTCAGACAGTATATCGCAGGTAGACTGTCGCAAATTTATGACGTTATTTTATCAGACGTCGCGTTGCATTTGCAAGTGCATTAGAATCACTGTTATCCTTGTATATGACTGAAAAACGTGATAAGAGCATTAGTTTGGATGCAAAATACCATCCTGCTTGGCTCCCTAGACTATTAGTGTCACAATGATGATGCTGTCACATGACACAAGTCTGGTGACATCAGTTACATTGGTTGATGTCTGAAGGTGATGCTAAACCTTGCTATGTGCCTTTGGGTTACTTAGACGTAATATTGTGGTTCTTTGAATACTTTTGTTTTCATAGAAAAAGATATATTTTAATCTGATTGTGAAGTTTTAGGAATCTGCCACGAGTGTGAGGGTGGGGATAGAAAAACCTGTCCCGATGATCACGTTTGGCATCACAAGTTTGGCTGAGTGATGCTAAACAGTGGTCTTGAGGGATGGATTTTTCAATCCCATCCTACACAAACAATGGATTATTTTTCTTGCTCGCCATTAAATGTCGGATATTTATATTGAAGAAAAGGCTCCCACAAATTCCTGAATGCACTGAGATGTGACATAGCAGGCCTCCAGATAAAAGTGCGTAACTGAAAATTATTTTTCTTATTTCTAAACCAAAACATATGTTGTGGGTACTCAAAAGAACTGTCTCAGTGAGATGGTTCTTTTGAGCACCCAAAACAGATGTTTAAACTGCTGGATAAGAAAATAATTGCAATTTTACGCAAATTATTTTTGCTTAACTGGCCCTATGACATAGCATGATGATGTCACTTTAACATAGCATTGACATCACTTGTCTTCCGACGTACAGTAAAACCTGTCTTAAGCAGCCACTCAAAAATAGATAAAACAAAGGTCTTAAAGACAAATGGTAGCTTAATGAAGGTTGAAAGTATTGCAGAATGCTCTCTTGGAGCATTCTGCAATTTTTTTGACCTGCATTAAGTGATAATCGGTCTTAAAAACAATTTTTGGTCTTCATTTTGAGTGACCGCTTAAGACAGGTTTTACTGTACAGCTGTTCATTCTATATCCTTCCCATGGGTTGGTAATGGGCATGTGAGATAGAATTCTCTCAAATGGGCAAAAATAGAGGAAATCTAATCTGGTGCACAAGAAAATATTTCTTACATGAGCTGACAGTGAGTGTCCAACTAAGATTCAGATCAACCTTGGGTATAACTATAGAATCTGCTCGCCATAATTTGTTTGGTTCATTGGGCAAATGTGCTTGAACATAAGATTACATGGAAGTAATGTAAAATGTTAAACATCTATTATGATGGTTAGGGTATTGCTTGGTAGCTGCTAAGCAACTATATCATATTCAATCTAGCTACAGAAAGAATGGGTCAGATAAGTGGCTGACATATTCTATAGTTGTCAGAACCTTGGCATATGTGTGTGATCAGACTGGGTGGAAGTCCATCTGATCTGAGTCTTTGCTGGATGCACAGCAACTTTGTTGGTTTTGTCATGATGTTGCCGCTCTCTTAATTTACCCCTTACCTTGATCTTAACAACAGGCACAGGAGAGCCTTTCACGTGTAATACAGGTTCCATAGTTTGTGAGAAGGTACTGAACTTTAGGGGGGCGTCTCTGAGGTAAAACAATTCCTCATCTAATCTCTTCTGCAGTACTATTACCTCAATCTTCTGTAGAAGTGGGTTATACATGTGGTACATAATCTCCACCCCTGTAATCACATATCATGGTAAACAGGCCTCCAAGTTATTTTTTTTTCTCAACCAAAGCATGTGTTTTGGGTACTCAAAAGAACCGTCTCAATGAGACCGTTCTTTTGAGCAAACCAAAACAAATGTTTAAACTGATGGATAAGAAAATAACCACAATTTTTCACTTAAAATATTATACAATTATTGACTACGCAGTCAATAATTGTATAATATTTTAAGTGAAAAAGTGTGGGGGTTTTTCTTATCCATCAGTTTAAACATTTGTTTTGGTTGCTCAAAAGAACCGTCTCATTGAGAATTGGATATGATGTGATATGGACCAGAGAATACCAATATTGAGGGAGGCGAAGCCGCGGTCAATATTTGTTTTCTCTGATCGATATCACATCATATCCAATGCCTCATTAGTCAATAACCGTTTTATTATATAACATTTAGAGAAAGATGTACAGGTATCCTTGCACCTGGGAAAAAAAATACTGAACTTAAATACAAGTTTTGGGACAGTCAAGCATTTAGCAGAAACAGTATAGACCTAGATAAGACCACCCTTTTACTACTTTATAGATGTTGTGCATGAGTGTCATCTTTCAACATTTACTAACAAGAATTCTAATGCACCTCGCCTGTAGAGCCAATGTTAAAAAAGTGTGATATATCAAACAATAATTCACAGCTTTGAAAGGCAGGGAAAATGTGTGATAGCTGACGTCATTTGTTACTGGAAAATGACGTCATTCATGGCGTTAGACGGTGTAACATCGTTTTTACTCTTAAAAGACGTTACAAATACATGTAAACGTGGTCCAAGGATTGGCGGGAGTTCTTCAGTGCAAAGGCGGAAGGTTGGAAGAAGCTGAAGTCTTCAAATTTGTTTACGTCATTTATTGTGCATTAAAATCGAACTAGATCAGCTCCAGTGCGTGATTTGTTGCCTTCTTGGCAACTACGATTATTAGCGACGCTTTAGAAAAGCAGAGCAGGAACGGAAAAAAAACAAGGAGTCTAATTACACTGGCTAGCGTGTGCCAGCCAGTGTATATGACTGTCACAATCTATAGACTGGCCACGTGAGCGCTCTAAGCCAATGAAAATCGGTCTTTTTTCTTAGTTGTATAATAATTGTTAATGTAGACCCAAGAGGTATGTATGAAAGTTATACAATCTGAATAAACCACTTCTTACAGAATAGCAATTAAATTTGTATATATAAGAAGCTAATTAAGAGTCGATACCAATGTAGAGAGAGAGACCTGTCCTTCTCAGTAAAATTGAAAAATATGTTAAAACAATCAAATCGCAAACAGATTTTCTCTGCCAAAACTGTGATTTTTATAAGTTTAAAATTGCATAATCACTGGTATCCAATATATGAGTGGTTCACCCTTCTACACTACTATGCAGGTGAAACCCAGACGCATTTTTTCTCTCACAACAGATCGAAATTTCCGTTGTTTTACCCATGTGAGATATTTCTTTCTCGCCCACTTATCCCTCAAGACAAGCTGTTCCATAGGCAAAACGCTGTGCGGAATTTCCTAATCCCATCCATGTGACCTGCTTATCCCATCCACATGACTTGCTTATCAGCATGCCCATTCACGTACTGCAGTACGTAATTCACGCACAGAAACGGTCATGCACGCACTTATCATTTGGTACCTACGTGCAAAAACGTAGAGTAATTTTTGTGCACGCATAACCAGTGAACGTTGTGTGTGAATCTCATGAAATTTTCAAGAAAACAAGTCCAATTTTTTTAGAATTATCGGCTCAGATTTACCGCTGACTGGTATCTTGCATTGATAGTAAACTGTTCAGTATAATATAGCAAATCTCGGGCCACAGTCAACCACGCTTCTAGTAAAGTCAATATTGATTGGTTGTCTATTACTACTGAACCAATCAGCATTACGCTTACATATGCCATGTTAAGTGGACAGGCAAAATTGAAAGTACAGATGTGTGGAAGAAGAAAACTTGATAAACTGCTTGACACGTTTCAGAGCTTAAATTAAAATATAGGAGTAACACAATCTAAGAGGTATGTGACATTTAACTGTATTCTATTTTTCAAAAATCATCTATCATTCTGAAGAAGAGGGTGATCTGGATACGTTTGTTTACATTTTCCGTCACCCCTCCCACTCTTCTTCATTCTGTCTTTACCCAAAACTTTCAAAGGCTAGGGTTATTGTGGTTGGGGGTGAATGAAACCGGGCTTACGCCCCTAGGGGAACCTATGCCCAAATTTTTCTCAGGTTCGGACTTAGTTTTTTTTGCAGGGGGTGGGGTGGTTACTTGCAGGGCTCATTTATTAGCATTTTCACAGCATAATGATATCACTGTTATACACATCTAAATGATCTGATTTCATGGCCTCTATACGTTTACTATGAAAAAACAGCTCTAAAATATGTGTACCCTCAAAAATGAACATGTACCCCCAAATGGAAACACCAGGGGGTACATGTACCCCCAAACAGAAATATGAGTGGGCATGCTGCTTATCCCATCCACGTGACTTCAAATTATATCAATTTAGGCTGTTTTCAGAGCATTTCATGCCTAAATATTATGTAGAAATATAAATAGTGCGTCCGCCATTTTCACAGTGTTGAATGACGTCAAAAATGTTTCTGACGTCACTAAAATGCAACAACAATGTGACGCACGTTATTGACACAGTTTGGCGCCACGACGTCTTTGTCAGTAGATACTGATACCAACGTTAGTTTCAAACCCCAATAAAAACAAAACTGACGCTTGAAATGCTATTTTGCTTCCATTTTTAGGTGCTAAACTATGTTTACACCTTTTTCTGCATCTGGAAAATTCGTTGGTGAACTTATTTTTTATATTGGAACAAACGCAAAAAATCTATAAAATATGCGGAACTGACAGAATTCATATGAAACCTTAAAAAGTCAAAAAGTGGGCAAAAAAAAGTATCCATCATGATGTATTGTTGTGAGACAAGGAAATCCCACCCTCGGACCTGAATAATTTCGTAAGAAACTCGGCAGAGCCTCGTTTCTGACGAATTATTCTGGTCCTCGGGTGGGATTTCCTTGTCCCACAACAATACATATGAAGGATACTCTTAATTCCACGCGGACACCCGTACCAGCCCTAGGAAAAGATAAAAAGCGAACAGTCGCACGCTGGCAGCATGTCGATCCGTGATGTCATTTTAATGTTAAAATGACTTCACCATGTTGCATCGCAGAGTATTCAGAATTTTCTGGAAGTCTTTTTCAAGTTTTTCCAATATGAATGAGGTATTAAGTAGTGAGCAAGAAAAAGAATCCATTATTCGTGTAAGGGTGGGATAGAAAAATCGGTCCCTCGCAATCACCAATTGTCATCACTCAACAAGCCTCGTTATGCCAATGGGTGGTCCTCGGGATGATTTTTCTATCCCACCCTCACACTCATGATGGATTCTTATGATCAATTCTTTCAAGAATGTGCAGACAACATGTTAAAAACAAACATTTTGAAATGAATGTGATTGTTTTTTAAATTGCTGTTAGTCACATGTGAAATGTACAAAATATGAAACCTGTGCAAAGAGCACAGGTTTCATATTTTGTGCATTTCAGATGGTTGTATCCCTTTAAAATTATTGTTTGTTTGATTTGATTCTTTACGTCCCATTCAACAATCTTTCAGTTATGTCGGGAAGGGTCTTCCTGGGTTGAACCAGTGCTAAACAAGGATTAATGTGTCTTGCTCAAGGGCACAACGCAGTGACACCGGTGAGGTTAGAGCCTGGGGCCCCTGGGTCTCGTGTCCAGCACTCTACCACTGAGCCACTGCGCTCCCCCTATAAAATTATTATCCACTTCATTGTTAGAAGCATTGGTTGTGCTAAGTTGCTAGCTACTATGTTTCCTTACCTTGACCATCTATCACGTTCCTTAATGTAAATTTATGCCAGAGCCCTGCGTGACATTTCTGTATACAGATCCCTAGAAAACGGTTGCTTTTCCCCGGTGAATGAGGGTCAGCTGCTGTTACTGCCACAATACTGCCTGCAAACAACAAAAAAGGATTTCAAGTTACAAAAGAAAAAAGTGGGTTAAAAAGTACTTCACTCTTTCCTTGTTACCCACGTCACAACTTTTGCTATCTGCTGATAACCTTTGCGTCCTGATTTGGATCCAAACTGTTTGCAAAGAGTATCAGAGTTTATCCAAACGGTTTGACACTCTGATAGTGTGAATGTAAGATTTTTTTTGAAAAAGTTAACTCTGAAAAAAGTCAGCAGATAACAACAAAAGCATGAAATTGATACAATCAAGTACCACACCTGACCCGGGACACCATATGGGAAAGTGACAAAAACACAAGAAAACATCACACACAAGAGAGCCAAGAGGTCAGTCCTTGCCAAGCAGGTGATCACAAGGCTGCAAGAATTAGACAAGACAGTATAACAAAGACAAACACTAAACACAAACAAAAGGATCCACAAAAAAGCACCCCCTTGGAACGGTTAGTATAAAAAAATACTGGAGGGCTTAAACATGTTTAACAGTACCAACCTCACCCTCAAAGGCAGGATGGGCGATTGTATATATTGAGGGGTTACATGACACATTTCATCTGAGCCTTCACTGTGTGTCATAGTACCCATTTAGGGGTTTTCAGTCAAAGGGGGTAAAAGTTAGTACAACTAAACAAGAGTCAAATGTATACTGGTCCAAGATTTATTTTATTTACCCTCATACTTACCTCATGAATATTGGTCCAAACCCTCCTACTCACCTACAAAAAACTCTGGAATATTGGTCCAAGAACTTTTTGATTCACCCTCATACTTCCTACATAGAACTCTGGAATATTGGTCTAAGAACTTTTTGATTCACCCTCATACTCTGAAATATTGGTCCAAGAACTTTTTGATTAACCCTCATACTTCGGAAGTTTCCACATAGAACTCTGGAATATTGGTCCAAGATTTTTTTGAATCACGCTTTTGCTTCCTACATAGAACTCTGGAATATTGGTCCAAGAACTTTTTGATTAACCCTCATACTTACCTACACTATGAGTATTGGTCCAAGAACTTTTCTATTCACCCTCATACTTCCTACATAGAACGTACAAGAACTTTTTGATTCACCATCATTCTTCCTTCATAGAACTCTGGAATATTGGTCCAAGAACTTTTTGATTCACCCTCATACTAACCTACATAGAACTCTGGAATATTGGTCCAAGAACTTTTTTATTCACCCTCATACTAACCTACATAGAACTCTGGAATATTGAGTTTGTCTCTTCTTTTGTACATATCTCGCCGTTCCAATAATTCACAAATCCTGTCACGGTATGTATCTGGTGTCCTTGTCAAGAAGCCAGGGTAGTCTGTCCGTGGCAAGAATTCAGGGTACTTCTCCCTGCAAAAATGGCTTCTAGTAATGAAAGGGTTTCATTTACTTTTTTGGCATCCAGGTATCAAGGCTAAGAAGGTGGGTGATCTGACAATTGTTTCATAAAACTATATTTATGAAAAGTAGCAGAAGAATATGCCTGAGTCGAAGGAGAAAATCCACCCTCCCTACTCCTTATAAAACCCCTACATTAGTAAAAGATCAAATATATAGAGGATCTAACATACATGATGTAAGTGCTCATTTATTATTGAGTTTAACAAACAAGTTGGGCTAAATAGATAAAATGTGAGGCTTGAAAAGCATTTTATCACTTTTTAACAATAAATTCAATAATATAGGAGTACAAATGTTTATAGATTCTATTTATCATTTGAACTGAAGAGTACTTTGAAAGCACATTTTTGATGTTTTAACATTAAGATTTTGACATTATGTACGCAGTGACTGTCGCCCATTACATTATGTTACTCAATATGTAAACCACTAGTGGTTTATAGATTTTTAAACATAGCTTTATATCACTCCCAGATGCAACATCATATGATAAAGATGTTTACATCTAAAAACATTTAAAAAAAAACAATGGTGTAATCAGAATGCTGAAAAAGTTATGCACATCAAAGGGAGACTACTGGATCAAAGCAGGGCTTTTCTTCAATTGCATCCCTTTTCAAAAAAGAAACTTCTCTTAAAGGAAAGAATTTGCTTCCAGAGGGAGCAAATTGCTTCTTTAAGAGCAGTTCCTTATGTTATGGAAAATCACTTTTACCACATTAGGCGCCCTCCCTTGAATGTTACTATTTTTCTTACGCATAAATGTGTAATGGGAGCTACATTAAAGAAAAGTAGCAAGTGATTTTTTTCTTGCTTATTCACTAATATTAAGTTTTAAAACTCAAGTACAGTATATGTTCTAAAATTTGGAATACTATGGTAAATGTTTTAAACTTCTAATTGCTAAATGCCTGCCAAAAATGCCTCAACAAATAGCACAGACCCAGGACAGACTGATTCTGAAGAAGCAGTCTGATTAGGGTCTTCCCTGTTTGCTATTCTGACAAGCATTTTGTGACTTCCAACTTGAATCACCTTTGCGATAACTACCAAAGTCTCACACACTAGCTCATTTACTGTCAGTTTAAAGATAGATGAGAATTGTTGTAAAACAAAAAAATTAAACTAATCCAGGTAATGGGTGATTTATACAGGTATATATCATATACTGCATTTACCTGTAATAATATAGTTTCCGTTATTTGCCTGTTTCTATGAAAAAAATGTATAGTCCTATTATGATGCATCTTGAACTGACAGTACTGGTATTTTGTTGTTGTTGTTGTTTTTTTAACTGCTGCCAACATTTTAACAACACAAAAACACACACACATACAGTAAAATTGAGTAAATGCCCATCTTTTTAAGCTAAGCTGATTTCTTTTTGTACTGTCAATTATTAAACTTATGACTATTAATCATATACCTAATTACAGGTCTCTCTAAGCAAATATTTTTAGCATAAAATTCTAATGAGTTTTAACCATCAATTGAAACATATGCTTTGGGTGCTTAAAAGAACCATCTCATTGAGATGGTTCTTTTAAGCACCCACAACATATGTTTCAGTTTAGAAAGTTAATTCATAATCTTCCCCACTTATCTGGAAGCCTGATAATTCATGGAAAAAGAAAAAAGGTAATATTTGACTCCATAATGATTTTTAACCCTTTTCGCTTGGGATACATGCAAACAGGTACTTTGGCAAACAGTGAAGAGTCTGCACTGTTTGCTAAGGGTAAATAAAAAATATCTGTTGTTAGGGTAACTACCTAAATTTACTGGTAAACCTAGAATTTTTTCAGGTTTTCTGAAAAAAAATATAATTTTATGCATTTTGAAAGGCAAAAAGCCTTTCAAAATGCATAAAATTAGATTTTTTCCAGAAAATATGTGTGTCTACTCTACCTGAAATTTTCAGACCCGTTACCCTAAACATACTTACTTTTTTATTTGGTCTAAGATAAATACATCATAGTTTAAAAGTTTGACCTGTGAGCACTTAAAACACAAAATGGACTGTCCCATACTTATTGCATCAATATGTTTGGGAAAATCCACCAGAATGAAAAGGAGTCAAAAGGGTTAAAATAGTACCCATAGGTTTAGATAACCAAAAATTTTCAGCCTAAAATTGTCAATATTTTCTTACCCATAATTTTCAGCATGTGTTTTATCATTGAGACGGTTCTTTTGAGTACCTACAACAGGTATGTTTTGGTTGAGAAATAAGAAAATTATTTGCTGGTAAAAGACCTGAGTACCTCATTCGTTTCAGCTCCTCTGTCATTGGGTTTGCTGGTGAATCTGGCATTTTGTCACCCTCTCTGTCCTTGTTCAGCCTTGACCTTCTGTGTCCTTCAAGTGATTCATGTTGTACGTCATTGTTCCAAAATGTGTCCGGTTTGATGATGATGCCTCGACTGATTACTGAAACAGAATTTTAACCAGCCTATATGTTAACTCTTTTAAATGCATGCTGGGTAATTTGGAATTTCTTTTAGTCATTTGCTGATTTTTTTTATTTTACTGATTAAAGGGTCATTTTAGTGGGAATTTTATCTATCTATCTATCTATCTATCTATCTATCTATCTATCTATCTATCTATCTATCTATCTATCTGTCTGTCTGTCTGTCTGTCTGTCTGTCTGTCTGTCTGTCTGTCTGTCTATCTACCACTGTCGGTCTGTCCATCTTCTCATTTTGTAATTGCCAATCCAATTGTCTTGTCATCAAGTTAGTATGCCAGTGTTGTACCTAGAACGCGGCATTGCGGAAATCCCGCGATTTTACCGTCGATGTCCCTTAAAATTGCACCCAATGCAGGCCTATGGGCGCGCCCTTGAAAAATCTGCTGATTTTTTAGCTATTTAAACCCTGTTTCCATATTTAGTGTAACCCAGTAAAGGGAAGTAAAAAGCACAATTAAGACTGTGCACATGTATTAACTGATGATAAATGTTGCATTGGATATTGATTTCTCAACGAGTCCAATACATCAACAATGGCGGAAAGGCAGGGATCAAGCTAGGGGGCGACAGGGGCCAAAATTTTGCCCTAAATGGGAACCAGGGAGAAGTGGGAGTCTCCCTAAAAAAAAAATAATAATTTTTTTATTTTTTTTTTTGGGGGGGGGGGGGGGGGGGGGGGGGAGACTCATTTTCATAATGCAAGCTGTGGTGACATTATCAGCAGACAATCTACTACCACTGCATCTGTTTCTCCTTCCATTAAATGGCAATAGTATGTGTAATGGCTAATTTGCTTCTAAATTGACAGAAAATGCCGTAATTTTGGGCTATAACTTCTCCCTATCTGACTGTCAATTCTCCCTAAATTTCCTGCAAGGAGAAGTCACTTCTCCCTAAAATTCTGGGCCAGCTTGGTCCCTGAAAGGGCAAATTTTATTCAGCTGAAGGCCAAAAAAAGCTACTTTAATGTAGAAATTTATAGAATATTTGCCGGGGAATTCAAAACTACGGCAATGTAGAAACTACTTCACTGTAATCTGCACCCCTTCTTGAGCCAAAACTATCGCCATCCAGCTCAAATTTAAATAAAAATGAACAGAAATATCCAGAAAACTGTATTCAATTTTACAGGTAAAAATCAAATGGATTTGGGGTGTCCCTTAGAATTTGCAAATGTCTCTTTGAAATTCAGAAATCTTGACCTATGCAAAACATTGGTATGTAACGTGATTGGATGCCTTTTTTCATTAAAGCAAACAAGCTAACTAGGTCAATGTCAATGAGGATCATATTTAAAATGGATTTATCCCAGTAAACATCTAAAAGCAGCCCACCAGCGAAATGCCATTTAAATGGTGTTTTGGTGGTGGGCCAATGGTGGCCCAACACTGTATGCTGGCTGGGATGCTAATGAAATGAAATGAGAAGTTATAATATTTACTAACAGAGATTAATGATTAAAGGCATATGTGCATCCACAAATGCACAGACTGATATGAACCAGCCTTTTTTACCGTATCAATCATCACTAGGCAAGCTGTCAGTGAAATCATTCTGGATTGAATAAATATTAACTTTTTCATTTGTCAATTTGATGTGAGCACTGTAGATTTTGTTTGATTTGATTCTTTACGTCCCATCAACAATCTTTCAGTTAAACAGGGATGGGTCTTCCTGGGTTGAACCAGTACTAAGCTAGGATAAATGTGTCTTGCTCAAGGACCACAACCCATTGACATCGGTGAGGCTCGATATTAAGAAAATTTCGAAAAGATGTAACAAGTGAAAAATGCTTATCACTTTGGCTTTGGATGCGGATCAAACCTGGGCTGCCGGATCCAAAATCAGACACTCTACCGCTTCGCTGTAAAAGCCAGCTCAAACAGGAAGGCTGTACAAGTATTGATAAACTATACTCTACCATATACATGTATATCTCTACCATTTTTAGATTCGAGCCAATCAAATGGGTTATTTACATTGGGCGTCAAACAGCCATCGGACTTGAAAGTTCATGGACAACTGTACTCAAAAAAGGGTGTACGTAAAGATAGGTTCATGCCAGAGATAGATTCATTATAGACCTGTCCAATGTTATTGTTTTCATCTGGGCTTATAGACCATGTGATAACAATTTTGACCATGTGACTTTATTGTGGTGGGCAAAAAACCTTCCACTCCATGCAATGGCCATTCAAAAAAGCCAAAATATACCTCAGAAAAACATCTTTAACGATATCTTAGCTCCAGATTTTGACTTGGATATGAAAAATATGTGTTGGACATTGATTTACAATTTGTGAAAAAAATAGTTAGTATTTGTAGTTTTTATTCATTTTTAACGGATGCCCGTTCCGGTGTTTTGGTCAGATGACAGCCGATTCAATCTCCGATAAATTTGTTAAATGATGATAAAATATGTGTAAAAACACATTATTTGATAGATAAAAAATTAAACTATGGGACCAAGCTATTGGAATTATTGTTTTATGAAACAAATTAGCTTTTTATCGTTATAAATCATGTGCTGTTTCTGTGACCAATACGGTAAACAACTGGGTTTTTTTTGCCAACAAGAGATTTTTATGGCTTTGGGATAAAGACCGTAGGTAGCCAGATGATATCAATTTGCGATGCAGTGTTTGGACAAGTCGGGGCACCTCTGGTTTACCGGGCGCAGTTTATGACGTAAGGCTAAAGTTTAATGTTCTGTTTGTTGACTGATGGGGGCTGCGCCCCTGCACCTGTTTCATGTAAGGTCTATTCAGTAGTTTGTGGGCCATGCAATTTTGATCATTTCGAATTCAAATATGGTAGCATCCCCTAAACAACAATAGAATAGAATGTGCCTGGTAAACCAGCGACTACCCGACAAGTCTATAGATTCATTGAAGAGACAGGCAGAGGGTTCGAACCCACGACCCTGAACACTAGTCAGGCATTCTAACCACTGACCAACCCAGGTATTCCTGTCCTAACCACCACCTACAGGCTCTACACTCACGTACCCAGGAGACACTTTCATTTTAAAAATGACATTGAATTGTGTGTCGCGAAAACTAATGACATCTTAAATACTGACTAAAATGAGCAACGATACATATAAATTAAGAAGCAAAGAATAAATTTGATAAAAATGTATGTTTTACATTTAAATAGTCTTACGTGGGTGTTTTGAGATTCTTAAAAGCAGCTTTCTCGAGCAACAACAAATCATGGTTATGCATCGATCAGACGCTTGATGCTCAAGGGGGTCAATATACAGACCGAAATATTCGATTTCGCAAAACTACCAGGATTACAGTCAAAACGTCCCCAGGTCAAAACGCCCCTAGTACATATACGAATTGGTCAAAATGTCCCCAAAATAATTTTTATTCTAAATTTTATGAATTTTTAAGCATCAAAGATTACATATATACTCACTAGCTTTTGATGATTTGCTTTGTGATAATGATCAGACAATCACTATGATTGTAAAAGTAAGTAAGGGTGCAAAGATTAGGAATCGATACAATCAAGTACCACACCTGACCCAGGATACAGATGGGAAATTGACAAAATCACAGTTACACACCAAAAACGAGAACCACAAGTTCCACAAAAGAAGTACCGCCTTTGAACGGTAAGTAAAATATCTTACTGGA
Organism: Loripinus fragilis; assembly: GCA_964019695.1. NCBI lineage: Eukaryota > Metazoa > Mollusca > Bivalvia > Lucinida > Lucinidae > Loripinus > Loripinus fragilis. The sequence goes on along the minus strand of OZ026517.1, from coordinate 2,156,254 downwards.
GGGCTTAAACCGGTTTCACGACGCCAACCTCACCCTTAATTCAGATGTGATAAGTCTTCTTTCTCTTTTCGTCGATAGATTCCTCCTCTGTTAGGAGAACCGCCTCTCAGCGTTGATTACTGATGAATATGTATGAGTATGCCCTCTCTCCACTGTTAAAAGCTAATCTAACGTTTATTAAATTCACTGGATCATGTATGTGCGCTGGGAACTATCACCATAGATTTATACAGTTTAAAATCACTCGTAGAAAGGTACAGATTAAAACTCACCATCTTCTCCTTACATGGACGTTTGTGCATGCGTATATATTTGAACTATCCAAGTTTGTGCATGTGTATATTTGAACTATCCAAGCAGGTTTAAAGAAAACCAGTCCATAAAATATATCAGCTTAACTGTCAGTTCGACTCCACACGCTATTTATGTGTTTATATTGTCCAATCAGGTAAAATGTTACTTAGACCACTGTATATAAGCATAACTATATGTGACTACACACTGGCAAGCATGGTGTTTCTCTGCACATGCAAAGCATAACATAGACCTCGTACAAGCGAAAATATTTGTGTCTCTCTGCTGTCATTGTTTTCTTCTATTATACAGGCCGTTGAAGGGTCCAGAATCAGTTCCAACAGTTCCTCGTTGTGCTAAAATACAACAGAATCACATAGCGCGCTGATAAACGACGCTCTCGTTGACCCCAATTCACTGCAGTGCAATTCAAAGTGCTGCATGGTTTCATCTGCTTCCCTACATAGTTTAAACATATTTTATTGCCAAATATATACAGCAACAGGGTTGGATAACAAGTTCGCACAACATTAGTTACGACCCTTCCCCTACATTTTAAACATACATAATAGCTAATAAACATGGCTAGATATATACAAATGCATATGTATCATACACACCTAATTAACAAAGCAAAGCAGTTAGGAACATATATTGGAAACATATCAAACTAAATAGATAATTAATTAATTAAAAAATGAATAAATAAACAGAAGACAGAAAGAATAATATGAGTATACAGAGGTAAATAACAAAAATAATATGTTTATTAAGAATACTAAAGACAAATGAAAACGGATGATACAATAGTAATATAAGTAGATAAGTATATTAAAGTAAGAAAATAATGACTATGAAAAAAAGTACAAGACTGCTATTATGGCTACCCCATGGGCTCAACAATAAAACATATATACTAGGGGACTTTGAAAACACATCACCATATTTTTGCTCTTTTCTTGCAAACCGTATATGCGATTGAAAAGATACTCGCAGGTCTTAATGTGCAACACAGAATTGGTATGAATCAGTCGTTAATTTGACTGCAATATCACGCGACGCTGCTGATGACTTCACATGGGTACATGCAACATCCAGCACCTTTTTGCATAGTAAAATGAAGCTTTTTGATAATTTTTATTTTTAAAAGTGACGTGTGTGCTGCCATATCACCAAAAAAGTTAATAGACTTTTTCTAATTAAAAGTAATTGAAAACACCAATATTTCGAAACTATAATAAACGTCAAATTTGAACATCAATTTATAGCTCCTTTTTAAAAACATCTCAATAAATTACCTTTATGCATTCTTTCATTACTGATATTGACTACATACACCGACAGTCATGTGGGGAAGACGTTTTGATGTTAATCATGGCAGGAGATCTGCTGTTATGTGATCAAGAACGTCTTAAAAATTACGTAAACGTCACTTGCACAATACAAAGACACGTGATACAAGCATAGTTTATGCATAATCTGTCATTTTTGTATGCCCTTAGCCTCTTCCAATAAAACCTGACGTAAAAAATCAAAACTTTGAAAGGCCCAAGACGTTGAATTATAACTAGACTATAGTAATCAGGGTGGGTGGGGTATGTCTGTATTTTTAAAGGGGTGTAATTTTGAGCATACCGATCTGTCAATTCATTCCTAATCGTTCAATGATGAATAAGCAATCGTGAAAGAAGCAAAGGACACAAATCTGTTGAGTCAGGAATCAAAACTAACGCGTGTTAACTTGCTGCTGAATTTGTGTCCTTCAAAATCGACCACCGCTGTCTTAAAACTGTTACTTTTTCAATACCTTACAGTAAATTTACAACCATGAACTTTCTATGAAACACTTAAAGCTGGTCAGACTATGATATGCAATAACGATTATCTCGCTGATATTCCCAGGGTTTGTGAAATAAAGGATTTAATCTGGCTGATGCGTTTTCAAAGTCCTTAAGTATAGTTTAGTTGGTTTTCACGTAATATGATGTTTTCAAACAAGGAGTCACTGAATATCATTGAAACGCTTAGTAACTTGTGTGTACCTTTTGGACTGCTCTAAACAAAAATAGTAATGGAGTATGATCAGAAAATAACACAATCACAAACCCCAGACAACCCCGTGGCACCGCGAGGAAGAGCCGCTCAACCATCACGAGATACCAGGAAGACAAATTAAGTAAAGCAACCAGCTCAAGACTATGTTGGTTTCGAAATTCCAGTTTTCATTGCCAAAAAGTATTATATTAATGCTTAGGGGGTGTAACACTCTCACTGTATCGTTGAAAACCTGTCTTTCAGTTGTGTATCTTCTACAATGAAAGAAGTAGTGAATGGTGTCCTCTTCCACACCACACAAGTGGCATAGAGGGTTATCACGTATATGATATATATAATGGTCATTATTTAGTTTGCTACACCTATTTCTGAGCCGTGCATGCAAGATTGATATATATCTATTTCCAAAGGTAAAGTATGATTGAATGTATGACTTGTTGTTAAACATGTTTTTTGAAGGTTGTTAAAGATGATAATTTTTAAAATCATCTTCAATGCCATTCCAATATCTAATGGATGAGAGTGTACATGATTTCTGTGAAATGTTAGTCCTATTATAAGGAAGAGAAATGGTTCTATTATTTATCAAAGGATAATCTGAAATTTCACTGACTAATGGAGGGATGAATGACTAATGGAGGGATGAAATCCGAGATATATATAACGGGCACATCTTGGAGACTTGAAACTGGTTGAACTTTGTCCTTACACTTTGGAGTACATATGATCCACATGTCAGTTTTACCTGAGCATATGCCTTTAACAGACTGTTTGAGTAATGTTTTAATTGTGTACAAATTGGGTGTACTTTTCCAGGTGCATACAATGCTTTATTTAGGAATTTCAACGATGATTTTGTTTCTGCTTCCAGAATAGTTTCCTTTTTCCAGGGCTCATTACATGTCATCTAACCATAACTTTCCATGCTAGTTTCTCTGGTGGGTTATCCAGTAACTCTTGTGTTGTTGAAAGACCAGTAACGTACTTGTATAGTATCTCACGTAGCGGGGCAAACAAACTCTTAGAAGTGCTGTCTTTTACAGCTAACTGTCTACGAGCAAGGTCCTTTTCAATGAATTCCTTCCACATAATGTTCCCATACAATGTTAGTCTCCTCTTTGTGAATTTCCGCTTCCACCGGTATCTGACCAGACAAAATATACATGGAACTAGAGGCAACTCTTTCAGGTAAGTGTAGGATCTGACTAATTAGGGTTCTTTGATATAACTCTAATTTTTGAATGTCACATTTTGTTAAGTTTATGCTTTCAAGCCCAAGCACTAATCTTGGCCTGACATATGCCTGCCAGATACAAACTGATACCTCAGGTTTGATTCCGTTTAAACAATGAAAACCTGCTCCCATTAAAGCATAAGCTGTATTTCTAGCTGTCTTTATTATGTCTTCAATTAATAGGTTAATTGATAGTTTGCTGTTTGATTCTCTTATCAAGTCATATATGTTTTATATCTATGCATATGTTCAAGTTGAGTTTCATCAAGTTAGAAGATTTCATCTGTTTGGTTCTTGATATTATGTTGCATTGTCTTCAAAGTGGTCTTGGCATCACTAATTTGGTAACGTTCCTGACATGCATAAGACCAATGAATATTAAGCTGGTACTGTAGTTCTTCCGGCATGTCAGCCATAAGCAGTAAGTCGTCCGCCACACCAACTATACCAAGATATATGGACCCAATATACAACTGAATTATTAAACATGAGATGGCTTATTACATTTCATACGTTAAACATCAATTATATAAAGATGCTGCCGTTTATATTCAGCAATAATTCTTGTAGACTCGCTGTTAGCACTGCTGGCGCAACGTTGGCACTAAACATTATCTAACATCCCTTGTCTCAATAGGGTGACTGCTCTATGTTCTCTCTCTACCCTTTTATGTCTTGTTTCGTCTACTTGTCTGTCTGTCTGTGTGTCTGTCTGTCTGTCTGTCTCTCAGATACGTACGTACGTGATACGTATGCATGTACGTGCGTGAGTGGGTACGTGAATGCATACCAACGTATGTATGTATGTATGTATGTATGTATGTATGTATGTATGTATGTATGTATGTATGTATGTATGTATGTATGTATGTATGTATGTATGTATGTATGTATGTATGTATGTATGTGCTCGTCATCATATATACTGTCATATTGTTTAATTGTTATGTTATATGTAAGGAGACCAACTAGTAGCCCCTGGGCTGTTTGGAATCCTTGTAAAATAAATAAAGCATTAAGTTGAATATACAACCCGAATCGATGTCTTGTCAAACAGTTCATTAAAGGATTTACAAAGTGTTTATACCCTGTGGGAGACCACATCTCTCCTTGACGCACACCCTGTCGCTCTGGGAATGGTTGAGAAACATCTCCGTCACATTTTACTGCTGACTCTAAATAAGTAAGTGAGTATGATCAGGAAATACCACAATTACAAACCGCAGACTAGCCCCATGGCACCGCGAGTCAGAGCCACTCAACCATCACGAGACACCAGAAAGACGAATTAAGCAAAGCAACCAGCTCTCCTTCCCCATCAAGATGATTGCAATACTAGAAAGGACATAAAGTAACTTACAACAAAACATAAAACAATTACAGACACCCACAATGGGAGTAGCAATAAACAAAATGTCAACAACAACAGAACCACCGCCTTAGAATGGACAGCAGCCTAAGCCACCGGGGGGGCTTAAATGTATTTTACTGGCAACAAATCTTCACCCTTGATTCTGCTGTTGTTGAAGTACAAGACATGTTCAGCTCGCATGGAGACCTTCTAACTAATACAGTGTATCATCATGGAGAAACACTCTAATCAAAGTAACACACCATAATGAAACAAAGAAAAGGGCTCGTGACTCACAGATAGTCAGAGCTAAAGAAATCCTCAAGTTGAGCCACGGTGGGTCCAGCTACAGATAAGCATCAGGCACCAACCCACTGATTAAGTATTTACGTCAGAGCCGTCATAGAGTCTGAGGCCCGACCCAACGTCGTGCAATTAAAGAGGAAACCATAGCTATAAACCTTGATTGGGTTTAAAACCAGGCATGCAGACTGTCGCATGGCATCCAAGTTATATCCAACCCTTATATAACGTTTTACAATCTTTTTGAATTGATCACTAAAATAAGGTTTTCCAACTATGCGTTTGGATTTATAAACTAAATCCCCATAAAATATAGGTTCTGATATGCCTTGTTGCAGAAGGGTTTTTAACCCAATGTTGTATTTAACAATTTGTCGCTTCAGTGCTATAGTGTTCTATCTACCATTGCACAAGTTTTGAGAAAAATGAGTTTGAAAAATTAGCATCCTGATTTTTGATGCCTTATTTATCACAGACCTTTGAATCATACCAGAGGGTTAAAATATATATGACCTTGGTTTGAAGAAATTTTTACATAAATATGGAATTAATGGGCATTTTACAATTTGCAGATAGAACATTATGCCCTAAAATCGCCTTCTGCGTTCAGTGCTATAGTGCTCTATATTTTCCTACAGCTTATTATTCTGTTTATGGAGTCAATTCATATACTAGTCTGAACAGAAATGTACCTAAAAGTAGCAGATTTAGTCCTTTATTTGGCATAACAGTAACAAACCGCACGGATTGTGCCATTAAAATTTATGCAAGGGAGGTAATCTGTTTCTACAGTTCATGTGTCTGTCAATAGGGTCAATTTGTATAATATTTTAGACTGAACTGAATATTTGGACCTAAAAGTAGCAGATCTAACCATTGAATTGTAATTACATCGACAAATTACTTCACAAAAGCAATTTAGATTTGTGTGTGTGTGGGGGAGGTAATATGTTTCTATTATACAATTATTGACTTCAATGAGGTAGACATAAGGATTTATCTACCCGAAAAAGTGATAATTCACCGAGGCCGCTAGGCCGAGGTGAAAATCACTTTCAAGGGTAGATAAATCCTTATGTCTACCGAAATTGAAGTCAATAACTGTTTTGTTATATGACTTTTCAACTTAGAATGAAAATGTTCTACTTTCACTTTTGTTGCTGAAGTCAACCTTCAACCTAAGGACTTTCTTACAAGTTTTATCAACTATTATTTAACTATTTTAATGTAGTATTTTGCAATTTGAAATGTATATTAATTCTCTAAATGTGGAAAGTAAAATTTAATCATAAAACTTTTTTTTTACATTTTGTTCATTCAAACAAAGATAAATGAACAAACAAAACATAACAAAACAGTTGTTAAAATTCATGAAAGTCTTTAGTTTACCTGTTGGGATGTGAAACAACAAATCATGTCAATTTCATGCAGCACATGCTAGTTTTATACTCATCATGCTATTTTTAGCTCTCTAGAGGGTGATATTGCAGAAGTGTCAAAAATATTAACTTCTGGAAACAAGTTTGAGCTGGATTTCATCCTATATCACCTTCTGAGCCAGTTTAGACCAGTTTTGAGGTAGATATAGAGATTTATGAAGACAATTTGGGCCAATCAGGAGACAGGATTCTCTCCAGTCATATAACAAAGCTTATTATTCTATCCGTTTATCAATTTACGTTATATTTTTGACTGAGCAGAATAATTGGACATAAAAGTAGCCAATATAGCCATTAGTTCATCATTAGATCAACAACCCGCTTTAATTTAGGAAATTTAAATTTATGTTAGGGAGGTAACTGCCATTTTTAGCAATTTCTCCAAAGGAAGTGACTTTATGTAGATAGAACAGTATGACACTGAACTCACTCAGTCACGTGACATAATCATCATTGGCCATTGGATGAAAATCACTTAGAACACTACAGCACTGAACGAAATTGTCTTTTTGTAGATAGAACAGAAAAGCACAGCGATTTTAAGCTTACTTGGATGACATTGGCAAATGAAACCTTCACCAGTAGATAGAACATTTGATCCCCTTTCCAACGGTATGCATAACTCATTTTGGACCAAAATTTCACTTAGAACACTATAGCGCTGAAGCGACGAATTAACTCTGAGTGTCTGTGGTAGAATTTAGAAAATGCTTTTCGAATTTTATGATATCTATAACCTTGTTTTAATAACTTAGCAGTTAAAATAAGTTTCTGTTATTTAAGTCATCAACATTAGAACACACTCTAGCAAAACGAATAAGCTGAGAAATATATACACCATAGGAAGGAGAGTAAGGAACATCTCCATCAAGAAATGGGAAATGGGAAACTATGCCTTTTGTTATTGACAAGTTCAAGTCCAAAAACGGAGCTTCAGTATCAGAAGAATTCGCCTTATTTAACTGAAGTTCAGTGGGATATATCTAACCTACCATTTGTTCAAAATAAGGATTATCAATATTAAGCAAGTCATCTAAATATCTGGATGTTGAGTTAAAAGCTTCAATAATATCAGTTTGATTATTGTCTGACAGAGACAACATAAAGTATCTCTTGTAACAAAACTTAAACAAATCTGCAACAATAGGAGCACAACTAGTACCCATTGGAATACCTACAATTTGTCTATATAATTTCAAGCCAAATCTTATAAACATCACACATTTTCTGACATGACCATAATTTGTATCGTTTAGGTTGTTCAGAAGTAAAAAAGGGCATTTTTATCATAATAAGCCAAATAAAGTGAGCCCTCTCTGTTAAATGTTTGTTCAATTAATTCTCTTAGTTTTTCTTTGATTAGATTATGAGGCTGTGTAGAAAAACCAGATGCTAGAAAACCTCTATACTTCAATTTATTAAGAATTTCACCTGAATTTTTAATAGACCAAAATAAAATTTTACCATTTCTTTCATAAACTGTTTTGCAATATTTAATGACATGGTTTTTAATCGCAGTGAGGCAAGAAGTCAAAAGAATAGACAACTCAGTAGTTGTATATGCACTAGAATTGGCAATAAAACGCGACTTATAGGGCAGTTTATGAAGTTTAGGTAACCAGTATAACGTAGGAAGCTTGCTATGGTCCTCATCAACAAACAACCCAAACTAAGGCTTCGATAGGCATCGATGCCATATGGCAGCTAAGTTTGGGTTGTTTGTTGATGAGGACCATAGCAACATTCCTACGTTATAATGGTTGGATATAACTTGGATATCATGCGACAGTCTGCATGCCTAGTTTTAAACCCATCACGGTTTATAGCTATGGTTTTACTCTTTAATTGCATGATGATGGGCCAGGCCTAATACTCTATGACTGCTCTGACGTAAAGCTTTAATCAGTGGGTTGGTGCCTGATGCTTATCTGTAGCTGGACCCACCATGGCTCAACGTGAGGTTTTCTTTAGCTCTGACTATCTGTGAGTCATAAGCCCTTTTCTTTGTTTCATCATGGTGTGTTAATTTGATCAGAGTGTTTTTTCATGATGATACATTGCATTAGTTAGATGGCCTCCATGCGAGCTGAACATTTCATGTACTTCAACAACAGCAGAATCTAGGGCGAAGATTTGTTGCCAGTAAAATGCATTTAAGCCCCCCCCCCCCCCCCCCCCCCCGGTGGCTTAGGCTGCTGTCTGTTCTAAGGCGGTGGTTCTGTTGTTGTTGACTTTTTGTTTATTGTTACTCCCATTGTGGGAGTTTGTAATTGTTCTATGTTTTGTTGTAATTTGCTTTGTGTCCGTTCTTGTATTGCAATCATCTTGATGGGGAAGAGAGAGCTGGTTGCTTTGCTTAATATGTGATCCTGATGTCTTGTGATGGTTGAGTGGCTCTTCCTCGCGGTGCCACAGGGTTGTCTGCGGTTTGTGACTGTGGTATTTCCTGATCATACTCACTTACTATTTTAGCTGCCATATGGCATCGATGCCTATCAATGATAGACGTCTTATCAAGCCTGTTATGCTCATACGTTTTTGCAGAGCTAAGTTCTTGGTTTAGGGTGTGTACCTTTTGTTTAGGAAGTTCCACTTGTGACCACTTAATACAACGTCGAACAGTTTAACCAACATCGAGTCATGCCATGCAACATCGAATTCTTTACCAGCACCAATGAAGGCTGTATATAGTGGTTTTCCATTGTCAACTGATTCCGCTATTGCTCCTGTAAGTAGTAGCGAACCATAGGTTGAAGAAATATCTTTTGTGAAACCCTTGTAATGGACCATCACAGCTACTGAACAATCTTCATATATTCATATATGTAAACTTGTGGGGTGGTGCGCAATATTGTCTTTAAACACAGCTGAACTTTTCTGTGTGGTCTTTCCAAGCGTCGTTAAGCCAAGACTTGAACTTATTTATAGAGTCCCTGCTGACGCATTTCTTTTGGTAATGCATTCCATGGAGTGAAAACACACTAGCTCTTTGCACTGTTCTGTTTTGTTGTTTTGTAATCTTGAAGTTATGACCTCTGGTTCGGGTATCCGTTGGCATCTTGAAAAAAGGTACTGGTATTCACATCCAATTTATCAATGCCATTCATTATTTTGTAAACTTGAATCATATCGTTCCGTTCCTATCCATATTTCAAGGTGGGTAAGCCCAAATGCTTCAATGCATTCATGTGACTATCTCACATCCCAAAAACCAAAAAGACGGATAAAAGCTAAACAATTTACTGACTATCAGTATCTAATTTAGTAGACATAAATGTAAGGTGCTTTGTAGTAGACAATTCTATGACAGCTCAGTACAGACATTCTTTCTTTATAGATAGTGTAATCAAGTGGAATATTCTTTACTTAGTAAAATGGACATTACTCAATCGTGCCAACAGTTTGGATTTACAGAAAGCCTCTTTCGAATCATGGCGGGTATCTACTTCCACACTTTGTGTGTGCGAATAGCGAAGGTTGTGACGAGACTGCGCGTATGCTCAGGCTCGACTGAGCACTCGCTGTTCGCCGATCAGTGCCAAAATATCGTGTGCTGACCCAATATGTTGCTCACAGGTCCTCTATGGCGAAGCCAGTAAAACAAAGGCTGAAGCACGATATATTTGAACTTAGGTACTTCTCCTTGCAACATTGGACAGCCAAAGGGCATTCGATGTAGTACATCATACAATCTTGATGGAAAAGCTAGCTGCTAAAGGTGGCCATAAAGACGTCTGGTTAATTGTCAAAAACTTATATAAAGGCTATCATCTAAAGTGAAATTGGTTGGCGATAGTAGTAAAAGCTTTTTCCTGTTCAACAGGGGATGCAACAGGGAGGAATTCTGTCAACTAACCTCTATAAAGTTAGAAAGACGGCAAAGATCAGGAAAGGATACAATCAATTACCACACCTGACCCAGGATACCACATGGGAAAGTATCAAAAATACAATAAACATCACCAACAAGAGCCAAGATGTCAGTCCTTTCCCAGCAAGTGACCACAAGGCAGCAATGAACAGACACCAAAGCATGAGAAACACAAGACACAAAAACACAAAAGATCCACAAAAGAAGTACCGTCTTGGAACGGTCAGTAAGGGAGGGCTTAAACCGGTTTCACGTTGCCAACCTCACACTTAGTTCAGATGTAGTTCAAGACACATAGATGTTTGGTTTGCATGAAAGACCCCTAGCTTATCAATGTATCATATTCAAAAACATAAATTAAGATATAAAAAGGAGATAAAGCAAATATAAGGACTCAACAGTACATAAAACTGAATACCAAAGCAAAAGAAATCCAAAAGGTAAACCCCGGTGGGCCTGACAACAGCCAAAGCATCAGGCCCCTACCATTTCATCAATAGATAAGTATTTAAATTCTTCCTTTGTGTAATTTTAAGAGATCTAATTTTAACATAATGGTGCTTGCTAATTTGTCCTTTTGAAATTTTCCTTTTGCAGTACATGTATGTCATAAAATGGTCACTCAGACCTATAGTAATTGTACCTGACTGACATTGTTTTTCTTTATTATTACATAGAATATGATCAAGAAGACTGCTTGTGGTAGGTGTGGTTCTTATGATGAGCCTTACCAACTTTGACACTCTCTGTGTTAATATATTTTAAGGTTGAGCTGGAACTGAGACAATCGACCACCAAATACTCCAAAATGATCTTAAAGAACTTGAAAATTGGGCTGCCAAATGGGGCATGAGATTTAACGCCAAAAAGTGTTACATCCTTAGTATTAGACAGAAATCGTCTCATTTCTATCAGCTTGATGGTGAAATATTACAGCAAGTGGACTCTAATCCATACCTAGGACTCACAATATCAGAGGACTTACAGTGGAAAACGCATATAACAAATATTACTAAAAAGGCAAATTCATCACTTGGATTCTTAAGACGTAGTCTGAAATACTTTTCTGAGGATTGTAAGAGACTTGCATATATAGCCTTAGTTAGGTCAATACTCGTATATGGTGCTGTTGTTTGGGACCCGTATCAAAGTCGATACAATATAGCCGTTGAAAAAGTACAAAGACAAGCAGCAAGGTTTATTAAAATGATTATAAATCAAGATTTGAAGGATGCGTCACGTCAATGTTAGAAGACCTTAAGTTACCAATTTTACAACAACGACGCCTAGAAACAAGACTGGTTATGTTATACAAAGTTGTGCGGGGTATGGTACCAGCAATCAACGCTGACGAGTTCCTCATTCCCATTAGGAATAAGAGAAATTTAAAACCACGAGTACAATCTGACTTCCAAACTACAAATATTGTGGAAAAATTCTCAACTAATCATTCAGAGTGCTTCAAAATACCGGATTCTCACACAGAACAATATAGAAACTCATCCGCGCAGAGACAGTTAACAGCTTCAGAGAAGCTGTCCATAAGTGCTACTAACTTTTATAGCGCACACACCGCGGTTGTAGATGCCAGAATTGGATTCTACCGCTAAACAGATACAGATACAGATACAGAAGTGCGCATGTGCCAGCGAATGGCGGTCCTGTTTATCCTGGGACATTTTAGGACATTTTTGGTTTCTTTATCAAAATTTCAAAATTAGCACTCCCTGTCGTAATGCTCAAGTATGAGCGAGGTCAGTATGGAAAGATAGATATTTATTATTATGTCCTCCCGCCATTGGGTCTCCACGGTCACTTCCTGAGTTATTTCGCGAAAACCGAAATCAATATTTTGATGTTTTGGCATACCTTCAAACATTTATTTACACTGAATTTCTCGCATGCGCAAAATACACTTCCGTGTGTTCAGGGGTTTGCAACATCAACACCAACAAATTTGTAAACACATGGTAAAGCTGCTGTTGCGTATGTCTAATCAAATTATTTTGAAATGAATTACAGATTTTATGTTCGTACAGACAGATTCACACATCAGTCTGTTACAGCAAATATTCATTTCCCCCATATCCATTGTTCTGTGGAACAGGTTATCAGCTGATCTGATCCAAGTTCCTGATCTTGACTCCTTAGATAAGATAAGATAAGAAAATTTATGTTAAGACGGCATGACAGTAAAACAGAGAAAACTGGAGTCTGCAAGATCAATCATACACATCCTTAAACTTAATGCACTAGTCATTTTTAAACACGGCCCCCCAACCCCAGGGTATAGTGGGTGACTTAGACTTTTACCCAGCAAATCCCTGCTAGAACAAGACCCGCATGACAAGCAGAGGGTAAAATCTCGGCTAAATGACCCCGCACTGCAGGGCTCAAAGGGAAGGTCAAGTCCCGGCTTCAGATACATACCCAAGGCCATCGTCGGCCGAGTATGCTTTCGGCCTTGTCCCTTTTTTCTGGTTTCGGCTCATTTTACTTTGTGCTTACCACATTTATTGATGCAATTATCAATAACGCTCGCTGCGGGTGTCATCAATAGATCAACCTAGCTAAGGTGTGAAAACATTGAAACATTATAATAATACCTGCTTGATTAATTTCATAATTTTCATTCCTGTACACTTCCGCTGTTGGGAAGATGCTTTTGGGTGGTCCGACAAATCAGCGGACAAACTCTAAGAATCAAAGGAGAAGAAGATGGCGGTTCTCTCTGAAGACTCCACTTCAAAAATTATCTCTACCTCTCTAAACACATCTATTAATCAAATTTCTTGTTTAAAATAGTCTGTTAACTTAGTTCAAGATAATGGCTATTTGATATCATCTTCAGATGTAAAGTGGTGGTCATAAAGTGCTTTTCTCTAAACTTGGGCTTTTTACCCTGCATGGAACCTCAAATTTCTTTAATAAAATGTAAACATCTGGTTTGTGACGTAGTGATTCTACGGTCTGAAAACAGGTATGATTTGTCCCTCATGCAGCTTGTTTTTCCCGTCCTAGTGATATATAAGATATCCCAGTATAAAACGGCATGCAGTTTGAAGGTCGATGATTTAACAGTTTGCATTGACAACACTTTTCAGTCACTTAGCACACAGTTTATTACTGAAATGAGATGTACTCTTAGTAAGTATAAGGGGCCTGTCTGCAGACAGAAATTAGTGCTCTTATATTTATGCAGCTTACTGTTGGCCTAGTCATATGCCCCTGAGCCAAATCCTGGACCGCGCCCTATCAAATTCCCATGTGTTATTTGTGAGAAAGCTGTCCGCTGGAACACACCAGGCGTATGTTGCAACCACTGTGACAGATGGTACCATCAGCACTGCATGGGTATGTCTGAAGGAGTCTATCAAGGATTAAAGAATGTTAGCTGGGAGTGCTTCAGTTGCGGTATGAGGCCTGGCTATTTCGTACGGGCACGACTGTTATCCGCTCTATTTGGGAGGGTTCGGAATTATAAAGAGATAGATAGATAGACTATTCTGATTGCACAGGCACTTGGGGCTAGTCAAAATCAGGGTCAAGTTGTCCCATGCATGATAACGGTTGTTGTTGTTGTTGGTGTTTGTAAGTCGGTGCGACGTTTAACGAAAATAACAGAAATCACAATGAAATCACCAGAAATAAATAGGAAATCACCAGTGTATTGTTAATTATATGCCATAATATGATAAGAATTAGTATAATAAGCTTGTTTCCAGTTTTGTTTTTAAATAAATTGCTAAAAGTGTATTAATTTCACTTTCAAATCAAGCGCACAGCAAAATCACTGAAATCACCCGGAGATCTCTATAAAATGACTGTGAGATATTTATTCTCCCAAAGACCCGTTTGTGACAAGCACACGATCATATTATGGCATATATATTAACAATAAAATGATGATTTCCTACTTTTTATCTGGTGATTTCGTCATGCACTGGATTTGAAAGTGAACTAAAATATTGCATTTTTTATCAATTTTCTTTTTTTTAAAAAAAGTAGAAAGACGCTTATTATACTAATTCTTATCATATCATGGCATATAGTTAACAATACAATGGTGATTTCCTATTTATTTCTAGCTATCTATTGGTACTGGCTCACTCAATTTTGAACATTATGCCAGGAGTGCGAGTTTTGAAATTTTGAGGGGGGGAAAACAACAAAAAAGAAAACAAAAACACTTTTAGCTGTGTTTTTGACTAAATGAAGAGTGTCCTAAGTTCCTCCATGGACTTGGTATTGGCCACAGAAGGAGACAGACTATTGCAATGTGGAATAGTTTGGGGGAAAAAGGAAATCTTCAGGGCATCACTGTATGTCTGGTGTCTGCGGTATTGAGCACTATGTGATGACCTGGTAGTTTTCAAACTGTAAGCAGGGGTCATATACTTGTCTTTGTCAATAGACATTGCTCCACAATGAATCTTGTGAAAGAGAAGCAAGGAGGACTGGTCCCTCCGGGCCTCAAGAGATGGCCATTCAAGCTCATCAAGCATTTTGCTGACACTACGTGTGTTTTGCAAATTTCGGGTGATTTCGGTATTAAAAGTTTTGGAAAACGTAAACCATAGAGAAATAACGTTGTGTATTCCAAAACTGCGGTAAAAGCAAATCGTGTAGATAAATGATATCGGTTTTCCCTCATTTACCTGTGTAAGATGCCCGACAGAGTTATTTGACTTGAGTATTGGTATTTCATTGGAGTTTCCAGTAACACTTATGTTGGTCACATTAATTACGGAGAGTTTCAAATGTTCAAAAAATAGATAGTTCTAGAGAATTTGGATTCTGATAACAGCACTAATTGTTCACACACAATGTGGTATGACCATCTTCATTTGTTGCCATTAATTGATAATAAATTATTGCCATTCCAGTGCTGTGCAACTCTTTTTGCAACCACAACATATCTTCCTTGACAAGAGTAGACACAGTGGAGTTATACTCGTGAAATTTACCATGTAGCCGAAGTCTGTAAGATTTCTCAATAGGCTGCTATACATAGAGCGCATAGAAATAAGGAACATAGCAAAAGTACATGCACAGATCCAGAAAGTTTTGCAAGAGTGGGTCCAACTCTGGTAACGTTTTTTTTTTCTTTGGATGTGGGGAAAGAGGATCCAAATAGCACTAAAAGGGGGCCATTATCGGCCCGCCCACAAAACGCCATTAAGATTTTGCTGGTTTTGTGATTTTTCAGAGGAGGTCCGGTTCCCCTGTCCCCCCACCCCCCTCCCCCCCCCCTCTGGATCGGCACATGAAAGTAGAAAGTAGCCACATTTGTGACACCATCATCTAGAATCGTTCAGGCCTTTAGTTAAGAGTGCGTACCAGAAAATATTTTTCTTATTTCTCAACCAAAACATATGTTTAGGGTACTCAAAAGAACCGTCTCAAATCAGTGAGGTGGTTTTTTTTGACATCCAAAACATATGGTAAAAATTATGAGTAAGCAAATAGTTACAATTTACGCTGATAATATTTGTTTATCTAAACCTATGAACATTTCTAATAACGCTTAACCATGTCCATACAACCCTACCCCTTCATACCCTCCACCCCACAATCTTATCTCCCATCAAAGGTTTAGATGAACAAAACTTTTGAGCGTAAAATTTTCTTACCCATCAGTTTTAACATATATTTTGGGTGATCAAAAGAATCGTCTTATTGAGACTGTTCTTTTGAGTACCCACAGCATATGTTTTGGTTGAGAAATAGAAAATGAGCCGTGGCATGAGATTTCCAACAATTTAATTTGTATGTATGACAAGCAAAGGCTCAGAACAGCCTGCGCATACGCGCAGACTGATCAGAGCCTTTGCTTGTCGCTTGAATATTCAATGAGTGTTAAGCTACTAACAGAACATCATTTTTAGCTTCTAAGCTTAAAAGGAGGCTGCACAGGCTTGTCTGAATCTACACTTGTCAAAATACCACATTGATGGAAATCACGTGTCAGGGCTCAAATTATTTTTCTGTTACTCACTCTTATCTAAAGTCCTGTCCCATGTTTCTCTAAAAATTCCGTGGAAGCTGTGAACCTTACATTGATATAAACGGCAACTCATTAGGCTTTTGGTAGCACTGTTATCTTTCAGACCTATTCACAATATGGTACCGTTAACCATTTTCTAAATATAAAACTTGCGCAAACTCACCGGTCTTACTCGACAATTAGAGGCTGAGAGCCAATACTGGGTAGTTTAATAAGTGTTTCAGGTTGCAGGGCTGGAGAGTTTGTCTTCAGCGCTATGCATTGCGAGATTTATTTTGTGCTTGTCGTCTGTAACCTTAGGGTGCTGCAGCATGACTTGTTACATCTTAAAAATGAAGTATTGTCAGTTTTGTTTGATTCAAAGTTTGAGAAAGTATGAAAATGCTTGTGATAGAATAGAAAAGGAGTAAGTTAACATTGATATAAAGATCAATTTCTTCATTTTCTTGTTTTTAAAAAATGGCGGCTTGAAATCAATTTGCCAGTTATGTACGAGCTGGTACCACGCCTATAATGCTGTTTCCGTGAACTTGTCCAGAGCCGACGGGTAAAAGATCTGATTCACAGGAAAAAGAGAAGTTAATTCATGGACAAGTCACAACAAAAATGGACCGATACATTTGTGCAGATCATAAACCTTTAGAAATCCATTTTTGTTGTCCCTTTTTTGGACACCATTCCCTACTGTAGAGCGCAGATATTTGAGAACAGAAGGAGAAAAGTATTCGAAATTCGTAAATATTTATGGTACAATGTACGAGTGTCATCCAATAAATAGCAGTAATTTCCTTATAATATAAAGAGTTTGTACCATTTAATCATCACAAATGTAACCATTAGGTGGCATAACTTGTTGGGCATGCAACAACATATCTAAATATTTGATGGAAAGTGAGGTTGCTTGATGCTTAGCAACAAAAAATGATATCAAAGCTAGCCTGGCCAAATTTTCCTCATACAAAAATCTCATGCTAAAGAAACGTACATGTAGGCTGCCATTTAGCTATTATCATGTGTCAAAACTTTTATACCAACCAACAATAATTTAAGGGCCAATTCATGACCCTTATCCCCATTTCTGATGCCACAAGTTTGCATTTTGTCGCTCTTTCGCGCTAAACGTACCTGTGAACTTGACAGTTTTCAAAAAAAGTCAATGGGTTTTACAGAATAGTTACTTTATGTTGTAGTTTATAAAATAGATTCTTTTTGGAACTGATCTGCACATGCCAGAAACCATGGCATGATGGCAAGTTGGCAACAATTTTAAGACATCCGGCCAAGTTAGCTTTAATACCATGTTTTCATTGCTAAGCAACAAGCGACTTCACTTGCCATTAAACTTTTGGAGATATCGTTGCATGCGCAACAAGTTATGCCATCACATGGTTACATTTTTGATGTTTTAAAAATGGTACAAACTCCTACTTTATAAGGAAATTCCTGCTATTTATTTGATGACCCTCTTATATATCAAACTATTAGTGCATTCACTACACATTGTACATGCATTTCAGTTGTCTGAAGATAGCTATGGCACAGTGTTGTATACCCTATCCCTGTCTCTCTGAAACCAATCATCCATGAAGAGATCACTACCATTTACAGGGCTGCAGGATGGTGCAGCCAAACAACCCAGGTACGCTTTTAATATGAGCCATGACATAGTGTTGATAGTTTTTCATAAGCTGGTGCTAGGGGGCATGAGAATTGTTGCACTTTTCATTAGTTCTCATGGCGCATTAAAACCGAGTGCTGTTTTCTAATATTGTAGGTTCTCTTATAATTTCTGAAGGATCCGTTTTCCAGATTATTTGTAGTGTCATGATAATGTCATAAGCAAGCAGTTTTGAATTTCCATGACAATAGCTTACATATGTTTTAAGCAAGCATGAAAATGCTTTCCATTAAAATGTTTAAAAACAAACAGATTATGTGAGAAAATGTTTTAAAGCAAGCACTTTAGCTATACAATGATATATCAAGCAAGAAAAATTTGCTTCTCCATACTCATTTACAATTTTTTCCATGTCCAAGTTCTTAAGCAAGAAGATTTTGCAATTTCCATGTTAATGTCATCAAGCAGCAAATGTGCACCTCCACAAAAATAATCTCCTATAGAAAATGGTCTAGGGTAAGCAGATTTAGCCATCTAATGATAATGTCTGAAGTAAGCAGATTTTGCTTTCCCATGAAAATGTCCTTAGCATGCATGTTTTGTTATTTGAGCCATAGCATGACATTCAACATATATACGACCAGCAAAGGCTCAGAACAGGCTGTGCATATGCACAGTCTGATCAGAGCCTTTGCTTGTCGTTAGAATACTCTACAAGTGTTAATTAAGCTACTGACTAAAAATCATTTGGAGTTTCTGAGCTTAAAAGAAGGCCGCACAGGCTTGTCTGAGTTTACACTTATCAAAATTCCACATTGTTGGAAATCACATGTCACGGCTCATATGTGATTTCCTTGTCATGTTCACTTGCTGTTTGCATTTCCATGATAATATATCCTTTAGCAAGCAGATTTTGCATTCCATGATAATACCCTTGAGCAAGCAGATTTTGCATTTCCATGATAATATCCTTGAGCAAGCAGATTTTGCATTTCCATGATAATATCCTTGAGCAAGCTGATTTTTCATTTCCATGATAATATCCTTGAGCAAGCAGATTTTGCATTTCCATGATAATATCCTTGAGCAAGCAGATTTTGCTTTTCCATGATAATATCCTTGAGCAAGCAGATTTTGCTTTTCCATGATAATATCCTTGAGCAAGCAGATTTTGCTTTTTCGTGATAATATCCTTGAGCAAGCAGATTTTGCATTTCCACAAATTTTGTATTTCCACGAGAATGTCATTAGTAAGTAGATTTTGTATTTCCATCAAAATGTCATTTGAAAGTAGATTTGGATTTCCATGACTGAGAATGTCATTTGCAAGTAGATTTTGTATTTCCATCATGAGAATGTCATTTGCAAATAGATTTTATATTTGCATGAGAATGTCATTTGCAAGTTGATTTGGGATTTTCATGAGAATGTCATTTGGAAGTAGATTTTGTATTTCCATGAGAATGTCATTTGCAAGTAGATTTGGGATTTCCATGAGACTGTTTTTGGATTTCCTTGAAATGCCTTTTGCAAGTAGATTTTGCCTTTCAATTAGGAATTTCCTTGAGCTCTCAAAATTGTGCAGGCCGCTTCGGCTACTGTCTGTCCTAAGGTTGTGATTCTGTTTTCTTGATTCAATTGTTGTTTTTTTCTTCCATTGTTTGTGTGTTTGGCGTTTGTTTTGTGATGTATTTTTCAACACCTGTTTGGATAAACAAATTTTTTGAGCGTAAAATGGTAAATTTTTTCTTAATCATTAGTTTTAACATATGCTTTGGTGCTCAATAGAAACGTCTCATTGAGACAGTTCTTTTGAGTGACCACAACATATGTTTTGGTTGAGAAATAAGAAAATTACTTTTGTTAGGCTCTCTTAAGGAAAGGCCTGGTCCTTTCTAGTTTTGCAGTCATTTTGGTGAGGAAGAGAGAGCTTGCTGCTTTACTTTGTGTTCTTGCTGCTGTGTGGGTGTCTGTGCTTTGCGTCTCTTCCTCGCAGTTCCATGGGTGGATCTGTGACGTAAAATCCATATGATAATAGGTTTGTCAATTTTGGACAAGACACCATTATTTCAATTGAAAATATTCTATATCAGATGTAAAGAAAATTACTGGTTTATGGGTTAGTGTAAATGTGTATGGTCTCTTGCAGGTTAAGCCCTACTAGCCCTGGCACAAGCCGATCTCTCTCTGTGCCAGAAGCACCAACAAGCAGAGTACCAGTCACATTTGGAGCCAGATCACGCTCAATGCCAATTACTGCCGCAAGTATAGCTGCTCAAAAACTGGATGAGTACCTACAAAGAGCAGTGGCTAGTGGTGAGGGAACTCAGCAAATAAACCTGGGGCATTCGTCAAACCGCGGGGCATCACTGTTAAGTCATATCAGTCAGGCCGGAGGAACATCCATTCCATATTCCAGAGAGGCAGTGACTATTAAGCCATCTGATGTTCGAAGAGCTGGTGGTAAGGTGACAGCCGATAGAGGTTTGATAACTGTGAAGGAAGATGATAAAGCCTCAAATGGTGTAACTGGGGCAAAGAGAATGAAATTAGATGATACAGTTCTTTCTAAACTACGACAGCTAGAACAGCAACAAACAAGTGAATGGAGTGGATTAAGAAAGAAAGGAGGTAAAAGTTTTGGTCCAAGTGGAAGCAGTAAGCCTCCCATGATCATCAGTACTGCAGATACTAGTATATTTCAGAGAGATGTAAAGCTCGAAAAAGAGAGTAAATCACAATTAAGTGTGGCATCCGCTTCAACAGATAAGAGAGTCAATTCTTCACTTAGTGAAGTAGATAAAGGTAGAGGGAGCAACAGTCTCTTGATAAAAGCTCATGAAAATGCTATGAGATCAAGATTATTTCAAGAGAGAGCAAGATTACACCAAGATAGTTGTTCTGGTGGAACAGTGAATTCATTAGAGCAGTCTACAGCATCCTCTGATACTTTACTTGCATCAGCAAATATAAGCCAAAGAATGGCTTCTTTAAAGAGCTCAACAGCTTCAAACAAAAGACAAAATCCAGAGCAATTTGTGTTTTCTGTCAGTGATAAAGTAAAAGGTAGTTTGTTGAATCCACCGATGCTAAGACAAGATGGCTCGAGTCCTTTTGTACCAGCTTCACAGTTAAGTTCTGGCTCAGATCAGATATCAGATACTACCAGACAGGTATTAAGATCTCAGTCTAGACGTACCGTGCCAGCGATACAACAACAAGCTCCTCCTGAATCCGGTCAAGAGACAGACGCACAAGTGATCCCTGTAAACTTTGGTCTGAGTGACGATGGTAACTCAACTTCTAGTCATTTGCCATATGAAAATATATTTAATCCTGATAATCCATTTAGTCATCCTAGTGTTGGATTATCAGAAATGTTTGAAGATGTTGGTTTTGATTATGTGAGCAACTATCTATTACCGGATGCTAATTTCAATAGAGTGAATTTATCACCAACAAGAACTAATAGATCAAACAATCAGGGTAGGATTTTACTGGGCAATAGCTCCTCATCAAGTTTAAATTTAGTAACAGACTCATCCAGCGGAAACTCTACACCACGATTTGATATGGGTGGAGATTATAAAAGTAGAGGAGCTGCACGATCCAGAATGCCACATGGTCGAATTTCATGTTATTCTACTTCTGTTGCAACAAGGTTGAGACAATGTGCTTCACATACAGTTACAAGTGCTGGTTCTGATGATGGACGAGAAACTAATTCAAGCATTGGCAGTGATTCAGAACCTGTAAGTCTAAGCAAAATTATGTCAGCTGCATCTGTTACAAGGACACCATCAGAAAATGATGAAAGTGGAAAAACTAAAAGTAGTTTTATGAAGAGGCTTTATACACAGTTGCGAGCAGATGATGAGAAGAAGTTGCAGCCCCCACCTCCAGGAGGAATAAAGAGGGCTGGCCCATATTTACTTGGTAAGTTATGAAGGCAGGGAGTTTCCTTCCTACCACTTAGCCATATTATGGGCACTATTACTCTTCGGGGTTTCTGAACGAGACTCAAACTGGTCTTCCGAGCTTCAGAGACTAGCTAGAATATTGAAATTTTGCTAGAAGCAAGCTTAAATAAGCTACTAAATCCAATAACCAAATAACAAAGGCGCTGATCAGACTCCCCGAATGTGCAAGCTGATCAGCGCCTGTGTTGTTCGCAAACCTCTGAAGACAGGTTTTCTTGTGTCGAGGCCCATATTGTATAGTCCCTTTATAACGCTGTGTTTGGGGTCCATAGGATTCCAGTTATTACCAAGACTTTACAAACACTTCGCAGGGTGGAAATCAGTGTGGATCCTGGTCAGCTGACTTCTCAGTAGCCAGCTGATCTGATTCAACACTGTTTTTGAACACAAAAATCTGTGTTAAGCATGGTATGAAAAGACTTGCAGCCCACTGCATTAAGTATATAAACCACTTATCCAACAATTTGGTTTTACATGTTATTTACAGACCCTTTTAACACAAACATCTAATACTGCATTTGACCTCATATCCGCACATGTATACTCCTATAAGTGCATACTGGCTAAGTACTATATAAACTTCTAGTTTTCAACAAATCTGCAATTTCTTAATATGGAATCATCCTGTCTGATCCTGAATCTACACTGTTTTCTATTGTCTAGAGGCAGGACTTTTTCATATTTCTCAACCAAAACATATGTTGTGGGTACTCAAAAGAACCGTCTAAATGAGACAGTTCTTTTGAGTACCCAAAACATATGTTAAAATTGATGGGTTAGAAAATATTTACAATTTTACGCTGAAATTTTTTGTTTATCTAAACCTGTGTCTATAGGTCTAGATATTTTTTAAAATAAAGTATGCACACAGTGCACTCGTGGGCCTCGATGCGAGAAAACCTGTCTTCGTGAGGTTTCTGAACTGGTCATACCCAAACTAGCCAGTTCAGCAACAGAGACTACCTAGAAAATTGAAATTTCGCTAGTATCAAGTTTGTATATGATACTTTCCAATAATCGAATAACAAAGGTGCTGATTAGACTGCACAGATGCACAGGCTGGTCTGCGCCTTTGTTGTTTGCAAACCACCTAAGACAGGTTTTCTCATGTCGCTGCCCTTATTATGTCAAATAAGGTTTACTTGAAGTCAAAGCAGAGATAATAAGAATATCATATTTTATCTCATTCAGTCAAAACTGATGAGAAATAATGAGTTTTCAGCTAGAAGTTTTAGCAAAATCCTTAGCTAAATACAGTGAAAACTCTTTATAGCGACATTCTTTACAACAGCAAAATTCTTTACAATGTCAATTGTATTTGCACAAATGTACCATTTTAGCTTGAATTTGAATTCATTACAACACGTCAAATTGTTTTGGGACAAACAGTGTCATTGTATAGAGGGTTGACTGTATTATATTTTACTATGAGATATTTCTCACTTTTATCTGATTAAAGTGAGATTTTTGGCAGGAAAATGATCAAATCTCTCAATATCTTGCCCAAAAATAATCCCTGCAAAGGAAAATGCCCAGGTTGGTCTGTGATTATGGCATTCTAACCCTTCATTTGCTTCTATGGCGTAAATGATGACAAATGTACTTGTATTCATGTCTGAGTATCTAACTAAAACAAAAATTTTCCAGGTCCCAGGATTGGGTCTTCACCTGTGAGAAGTATTGTCCAATGTCTAGCAAGAAAGGATGGTACGGATCACTTCTACACACTGAAGGTAAGTTTAGGGCATAACTTTGAAATAACTGTTAACCTTTTCTTGGTAGATGGAACCAGGGTGGGGGAACATCTTTTTTCTTTGAAAACAATACTTGTTATTATCTTCTTTGGAACCCATATTTTGGTTTCCTTGCAAACAGTGCAGGTCCAGATCAGTCAGCTTTAAAAGTTTTAATAATTTGGAGGCATCCAGCAAGTTTTTAATATGATTTTCCAAAGTTCAGGATTTTGGAAATTTTGTACTTTATTTAACCCATGCATTGTTATACAGCTTGTGTTATGTTACATTGTTTGACGTGAGAGTTACTTGTTTCACTTGCAAAAAAACAAAACAAGTGATGGTAATTTCTGCTTGCTTTTTGGGGATCCAAAGCATTTACCAAGTTATTTAGCAAGTGCTAATCTTGACTTCTACCAAGTTATTTAGCAAGTGCTAATCTTGACTTCTGGTATATTAGGTCCAGATAAATAAAAAATTTGAGAGTAATATTGTGAATATTTTCTCACCCACCATTTTAAACATTTGTTTTGTGTGCCCCAAAGAACCATCTCATTGAGACAGTTCTTTTGAGTTCCCACAAAATATGTTTGGTTGAAAAAACAAACTTTTTAATTACACACTCTTATCTCAGGGAGCGCAGCGGTAGAGTGTGTGTCTCAAGACTGAGGGGCCTCGGGTTTGAGCCTCACTGGCGTCACTGCTTTGTGTCCTTGAGCAAGACACATAAATCCTAGCTTAGTACTGGTTCAACCCAGGAAGACCCTTCCCTTTATAACTGAAAGATTCTTGATGGGACGTAAAGAATCAAATCAAACACACTCTTATCTAGAGGTCTGGGTATTTTTGAATTCAGATTCTAACCTTAGAAGATAACAATAGGGAACGCCAGGATGATCGTCAAGGGAAGATGCTGATCCATACAGAATACTCTCTGTTATCTTTGTTGAAAACACAAGACGGGGTAGTCCATCATCATGGCTTATTCAAGGTAAGTGTATGACCCTGACACTTAGGTCTAGATTATCTGAAAGATTAGTGCATAAAACTGTGATTATTTTCTTCCCCATTTGTCTGACCATAAGTTTTGGGTGCTCAAAAGAACCATCTTATTGAGACCGTTCTTTTAAGTATTGGTAGATTTTGACTTAAGACATATCAAAGGTTGGATAAGTTCATGGTGTAGCATGTGAAATGGAAATCAGGATGAAATAATTGTTATATATAGTATATAAACCAGTTTCAGTTCAACGCCAATAGAATGAACAGCTGGTATTTGGTTCAGAAATAAACGTTATAATCTGAGTAGCCTGCCACATGCTATTAAGTTGACTTGTTCAGTCTTTGATCTGTCTGTGGTAAAAATATACCTATACCAACAACATACGTTTTGGTTGAGAAATTATGGACTCCGGGGGCCTGAGTAAGTAACTACCCTAACACAATCAGCTGCAACAAACTGTCTACAGTGAACATTGGATTGTTGACATCTAACTGCTAGTACCATTGTTATACAATTAAAATAAACTGATGTGAATTTCTCTTTATACCCCCGGTACGAAGTATATAGGGGGTATAAAGTTTTTGCCTTTTCTGTAATTATGTTTGTCTGTCTGTCTGTTTGTCTGTCTGTAAACCTTTTTTTCCGTCAAAAATTTCTCAGCAACTACTTGGGTTAGGATTCTCAAATTTGGTACAAAGCTTGATAGTGATGAGTTGTATTGTGTAACAAAAGCACAGCCACATATTGCTTATCAGTCCCTTTATTTGTTCATTTTTCTTTATCTCCAATGGAAATTTCTGTCACAGATTTCTCAGCTCATATTGGAGCCAGTGTTTTCAAATTTTGTGTAAATCTTCAGGAAGGCAAAGAGTACTGTGTAAATGGAAA
Source organism: Loripinus fragilis (assembly GCA_964019695.1). NCBI lineage: Eukaryota > Metazoa > Mollusca > Bivalvia > Lucinida > Lucinidae > Loripinus > Loripinus fragilis. Next base: position 2,130,478 of record OZ026517.1, on the reverse strand, counting down.
TTGAGATGCTTATGCTCATTTTGCCTTCTTTTTTCAAATTTGCATTTTTTCCTTCTTTCTCTCTTATATAAAACATATGGACATTTTTCTGTCAAAGATTTCTCAGCAACCACTTGAGTTAGGATTCTGAAATTTGGTACAAAGGTTGATAGTGATTAGTTGTATTGTGTAACAAAAGAACAGTCACATATTGCTTATCAGTCCCATTATTTGTTCCTTTTTCTTTCTCTCCAATGGAAATTTCTGTCACAGATTTCTCAGCTCCTATTGGAGCCAGTGTTTTCAAATTTTGTGTACACCTTCAGGAAGGCACAATGTACTGTGTAAATGGATATTAAGATGCTAATCCTCAGTTTGTTTTCTTTTTTCAATTTTTCATTTTTTTCCTTCTTTCACTCTTATATAATGCATATAGACATTTTTTTCTGTCAAAGATTTCTTAGCAACTACTTGAGTTAGAAATCTGAAATTTGGTACAAAGCTTGATTGTGATTAGTTGTATTGTGTAACAAAAGAACAGCCACATGTTGCTTATCAGTCCCTTTATTTATTCATTTTTCTTGCTCTTCAAATAAAATTTCTGTCGCAGATCTCTCGGCTCCTATTGGAGCCAGTGTTTTCAAATTTTGTGTACACCTTCAGGTAGGCTAAGTGTATTGTGTAAATGAAAATAAAGATGCTAAAGCTCATTTTCCCTTCTTTTTTCTATTTTTCCTTCTGTCACTCCTATATAACACATATGGACGTTTTTTGTCAGAGTTTCCTCGGCAACTACTTGATTTAGGATTATGAAATTTTGTGTACACTTTCAGGTAGGCAAAGTGTTTTGTGTAAATGAAAATTAAGGTGCAAATCCTCATTTTGCCTTCTTTTTCAAATTTTCCTTCTGTCACTCTTAACAATACATATAGACATTTTTCATCAAAGTTTTCTCAGAAACTACTTGATTTAGGATTCTGAAATCTTTGACACTATTTTTTCTTTTCTCTGAATGTGTTTCAGCCTCTGATGGCTACCGCCGGGGGTATGTGAGCTTTGCTCACTTCTTGCTATATTTACAATTTGAAACAACCCAGCTTCATTGCTTCCTGGTCAAAATTAGAGTCACCTTGAAAAAAAGAAATGTGTAAACTGCATATGCAGACCATGACTATCTTTATGAGTATAGTCTTTGTTATCCATCCACCAGTTCTCACTTCTCCCTAAACTCAGCAAACCCCACCCTAATTCTGCCTAAACTTCTGGACTAGCTTGAACCCTGGACATCTAAATACTTTTGGGGCTAGAGGAACTTATTCAGTATAAAAACAGATTTGTTAAATGAGATAAAAAGTCTGGGCTGAAGAATGTCTTGATCACCTGTGTTACTCTTTCCTTGCTAGCGGCAACTTTTGTCATTTGCTGATAACCTTTCCAAACCTTTTTACTCTCTGATAGTGTTCCAGAAACAATTTTTTGAAAACATTTATTTTGAAAAAGAAATCAGCAGATGGCAAAAAAAGCTTGCAAACTACCCAGCATTCAAAGAGTTAATCAAGTTTGATTGTAATTCAATTCAGGATGAAGCCTGGGAAGAGAGAGACTTAGACATCAACAAAATAGAATTTACAGGTCGGCGGAAGAAGCGACTGTGTCTTGTTCTGGATTGCTTGATACCGCATAACTTCAGTAATGACAATATAGATCTCATCAATCTTCAACATTATGTCATTAAAGAGAAGAAATTGTCGGAGAAAGAAGCTATTGTAATTTTTGCTGATATCATCAGAGTTGTTGAAAGCTTGCATAAGGTAAAGAAACCGGTTTGGCTTTTATAGAAACCTAACCAAGTATATGCATCCAGGTATGACATGATAATTGCAGGTAGAAATTAGTTTTCTTACTTTTCAACCAGCTTGATTGGATGTGGTATCTCAGAAGCAATTTACAGATTTTACTCAAAATTGCCTGGATACAACATTGGTGCATGATGAAAAGTTTGATTATGTTTTGGTGACCTTGACTCGATTTTCAAGGTCACTTTTGCACATAAACTGCCATATAACGTGCAAGAGGAACAAAATAGACATTCTGCCCAATCTGAGATCAAGAAGTTGCAGGTCCTCCCATGCTGCTCTGGTGCATGTGAATACCGTAAATGTTCTAAAATTCTCCTTTCACTAAAACACTTTCCCCTTTCTGGTCTCAAAAAAAATGTTGGTAATCAGGGCTGGAATTCACAAAATGCTTGTCAGAATAGCAAACAGAGAAGACCCTGATCAGACTGATGCTTCTTAAGAAGCAGTCTGATCTGGATCTTCCCTGTTTGCCTTCGGTGTTTTGGCAGACATCTCATGTTTGAAATTTTAGAACATTTACTGTCATCTGGGTAAACGGAACTTTATCATGCATCTGTAACTTTGGTATTTTTGATCTGATTTTCATGAAATTTTTACCAAAATGTAGAACTAAGAAATAAGGTATGGTATATACCATTTTGGGAAGGTTTTGCTCATTTTTGAATTGGGAAGGTGCCGTTATTCAGCCCCAAATCAAGCCTAGGAAAATCCTTGAAAACCTACACAATTTGAAAACAACTGATTGACCGCTTACCTGTATGTAATCAAATAACAATAGAACTGAATGTATTCACTCACATACCAAGAACAATGTGGAAATTAGTTTTATCATATAACCACATCTTGGAATGATATAACCCTATTTATCATATGACGTCGTGTCTGGGAGTGAATCAACGCTATGCAATCAAATCGATAAACCACTAGTGGTTTATAGATTTACGGGAAACACTATGACGTCCATAACAACGTTGCGTACTTAATGACAAAATAATAACGTTTTTACGCCAGAAATGAGATTTCAAAGTATTTGTCATATAATAAATAGAATCTAACATTCGTGCTCTTGTATTATTGAATTTATTAAACTCAGTGTTCATGAATACTTTCCAGACATTACCAGACATTCGGTCTGTTGCAGTCATGACTTTTACCAGACCAAATAATATTTTACAGGACCGAAAAAAACCCGAACAAGTCGAATGATTAAATATTAGAATTTATCAATACTTTAAAATGTTTAATTTGATGGCTAAAAGCAATTACATGCTTGTTATTAACATAGCAGTCCTTCAGCCTTTGCTTTGGCCATTAGAATAATATGCCTATGCAGCACAGGTCATTGATTTATTTTCAATATTGAATTGAAGCCATGGGCATCCATTTTTCCATGATTCTTACAAGGGTCTTTCTCTTTTGGATTCATAGTATTTGCACTTTTGTTTTTATTGGTTTGTTTCTTCAGCCTGGGACAGTGGACGTTTGGGTTTCAGACCAGGTTTAGCCCCTTCAAGTATCTCGAAATGACTTATGACTAAAGCTCGCCTTTAAGGCTTTGCCTAATGTGTGAATGTAAAAGAAAATTGAATAAATAGGAATCGAATACACCTGGCAGGGTTTTCCCTCACTTTTGTATTTCACAAGTCCTTGGGACTCTCATTTCAAGAGTCCCATGTGATAATGCAAAGTGAGTGGCGTTATAATAGAAGCTGTCACAATATAAGGATTTTATAACGATTGTATGCTTTTGAAAAGCACAAATGCGGGAACTTGTGTTCTCGCAAATTTACACTGGATAACAGTGTTGGATCAGAGTATTACATTATATGGGACAGCTGACAATATGTATATAAAGTATTTTAAAAACATTAGGTTTAGATTGATTGATTATTTCAAGTTCGTTTATGGACATGCAGGGTCTTCATAACTGAATTAAGAATTGAACACTCTCTGCAGTCCAGTTTTGTACGTTTCCTATGTAGTCTATACCCGCGCTTGATCCCTGGTATGCGGCTAATTTCGGCCTAAAATATAGGAAAGCGTTTTGGAAGTTGTTTGTTTTTGATCGGACATCTAAAAGTAATTGCGATATCCCCATGCCAATTCCGACTGGTGATACGCTTATTTCTGATATCACTGAGCCACTGTTATTTTGGAGCAGCAAGTTGATCCAACTTGTTGACTGTAGGAGGTTGAGGAGGAAGGAATCATTCAGCATCACCATTTGCACCCAGACACCTTATTGTCAACGACATCTCCGAGGGAATCGCCTTTGTAGGCTAGTGTGTAAGAGTATGTGTGAGAGTATGTGTGAGGGGGTGTACTCCTTTTTGGAGCTCATGGGGACTGGGGAGCTCGTTTTTATGAAGACCCCAGGCACAGATGAAGAACTCAAGAAGACTCACAGAGGAAGACGTGCGGGCGCAGTGCGCCAAACCCTAGAGCCCTCTAGGGACTGTCTGGGTCCGATAAGGTCTGGGCGTAACACGTCCGTACGTGTCACGCCAAAAAGTCTACCGCGTAGGCTTAATTGCCCCTAAAATGCATGTTAGGGACAACCAACACTACGTCGAACAGGCTAGGGAACCTATTTGTCCACAGGGTGGATAGTACTGGCGCAACCCAGGAAGCACAGGGTCCGAAAGGTGCAGCATGTTAACGGTAGACCCTTGACGTCGGTCTACTAGCCACTGCCGCACTTGAGGACTCAACAGGTGCGAGGCTATTTGTCCACAGGGTGGATAGTGCTGGCGAAATCCGAGAAGCACTGGGTCCGATAGGTGCCGTTTTTATATGGTAGACCCCTAACGTAGGTCTACTAGCAAGACCCCTAATGTAGGTCAGCTAGCTGCTACCACACTTGGTGACTATCAGGTCTGAGGCTTGTGGTGGATGTCTGATTTGGTCTGAGGATCTCTTGTTGTAATCCCGCACACATGCATGTTACATATACACGCCTCCAAATTGCTCCACATTAGGTTTAGCTTAAAAATTTAATTTTTAAGTAAATCCCAAACTTTCCATTGAGTTAACACCATTAAACTGTAATCAATAAGTTATTACCCCCTTTTGATATATAATCCACAAGAACAATGCTGCCTAACTCAATCAAGTTGACATCAAAGCGAATCATTCAAAGCGAATCTTAAATTATTGAAATAAAGGGAGCTCACTCACCTAAAATGTTTGGACAACGTATAATTGTCTATAATTGTCAATCTTTTTTCTGACAGAACGGACTTTAGTGAGCCGTTACATTTAAAAGGTACCTTGCAGCTGTTTTGTAGGTGTGTGAGAAGGATAAATTAACACATCTCTGTTAGAAAATATTGGGGAATTTGCCTTTTCTAATGGATTTGTGTGAGGTTGCCTGCCGTAGGACAGTTATAATAGAAAGACGATTCCAAAAATAGATTTCACGGTAAACAAATTGCGAGATCGAAAGTAAAAAATCTGCGAATTTTATGCAGGAATTACTCTTAAAACGTAACCATTTATTCTTCCTTCACGTCTTCACAAATTATTGCCAGTCCCAAAGGATGCATGTGATCATTTTTAGCGGGTCCCAAGCTCAAATTTTGGCCCAAAAAAAACGGGATTTGCTCCGAAATTTTCATCAGACATTCGGTCTGCTGCTGGAGAACTATTTATCGGACCGCACCAATCATTACCGGAAATGTCCGACGGCCATTGGGGAACACTGTAAACTCGTTGTGAAAAAGAGATAAAATGCTCGGCAAGCCTGGCATTTTATCTCTTTTCCCCAACTTGTTTAATAAATTCAATAAAACATGAGCACTCATGTAAGATCCTCTATGTATTAAAATTGATAAACCACTAGTGGTTTACTTTTTTTAATAGCGATTTTTAATTATGTCCATAACAATGGCTCATATTTGTGGCAAAACAATAGCATATTCATGCCAAAATTTAGGTATCAAAGTAATTCTAATGTCATATGCTAATTAGAATCTTACATTCCTGCCCATGTATCATTGAATTTATTCAACTCATTGCAAAAATGCAATAAAATGCTCTGCAAACCTTGCATCTCTATTCCTCAACTCATTTAATAAATTCAATAAAACATGAGCACTCATGTAAGATCCTCTATGTACTCACCATATATAACTTGCAAATCTATGTGTATAGCTTGCAATGCATGCAAAACATTGCTGTAACACTACTTTGTCAGAAATTGCTACCCCGCATTACTCACTCAAAGTTAGCAATATAGAGGATATTTACTTTTTTGAGGTGAATACCAAATATATTTCATCGAGTGCGGTGAAAAAAATCAGTATTTTTCACGAGTGCGTAGCACGAGTGAAAATGCTGATATTTTCACCACACGAGATGAAATATATTTTGTATTTGCCGTAAAAAAGTAAATTTTTTTTTTATTTTATACTCAACAGAAATACAGAAATCACAACCTTACTTTTTACTTGGTCGTTTCTCGTTCGATTTGACTTTTGCAGTGTGATTATTGGGTATAACATTGGGTGTAAACATAGTTTGCACCTACAAAATGGCTTAGAATCATATTTTAACAAATGAAACGCAAGAAATCAGCATTTAGAGAAAGTCTATAGAGTGTGCCTTACGGTAGGCGTCACGTGCAAACTGGCGCTACGCCAGGTCAAACCGTGACGTCATTATGTTTGATGTTGACGTCACAACATGCGTAGCGTTATTTTTGACAAATATACTTCATTTAAAACCTTATGTTTAAAAATCCCAGTCACAAAATTGCTAAGAAAGCCTTGTTTTGCTACAGTTCTATTCTATTCTACAGTGAAAATATAAATCGTATCAGTCACTAGTGAAAAAATACGATATTTTTTCACTGTAGAAAAATACCAATTTTACTCACATTTGATATGCATTTAATTCACTGCTTGTGATAAAATAAATGGTTGTATTCTTTCAGAAAAACATAGTTCATCGTGATCTCAAACTTGGCAATATGGTTCTGAACAAGAGAAGCCGGAGAATCACTGTGACCAACTTTTGTCTTGGTAAACATTTGGTGAGTGAGAGTGACCTGCTGAAAGACCAGAGAGGGAGCCCTGCCTACATCAGTCCAGATGTCCTCAGTGGTAGGTGATTATTTCTTAATTGCAGCTGTAGGGATCGCACAGGCTTGAAAAGTGCTTGAATATACAGGACTGTCTTGAAGTCTTTGAAAATTAAATTTGCCTTGAATAGTACTGAAAAACACTTGAGGGCCTTGAAAAGTCCTTGAATTTTACCATTTAGAGGAGTATCCAACACTGTCTTTTGAGACCTAAATCAGTATAAAATTGTGGTGTCTTTATTTGGTGCAGCATATGCTGCACCAAATAAAGACACCACAATTTTTTTAAATATTTTCTAAACCTAATATCCAAGTAAAGCAGTCCAACATTTCCAAAGTAGTATTTTAATGCGTAAATCAGTATTTTATGCAAGTTTTCAGACCTTGAAAACATTTTGAAAGTCTTTAAAAAGTCCTTGAAAAGTCCTTGAATTTTACACAAACTTGCCTGTATGAACCTTGAGCTGTTTTGGTTGCTAGTTCAATGTAGACAGCTATCCCTTTTCTTTCTGGGTACCGATAAACAGGTACTTACAGGCAAACTGTAAAGACTCAGATGAAACTTAAGGCTGCATTTCATCAGGGTCTGCACTGTTTGTTAAGATAAAACAATTAAATCTTCAGGGACAGAAATACATCATAATTAAGAAATTTCAACCTTTGACCCCTTAAAGCACAAAATGGACTATCCCATACTTATTATATCAATATATTTGGGAAAATCTATCAGAATGAAAAGGGTTTTAACCAATTTGTTGACTGAACTGATAAACAGGTAATTTTCCTAGGGTGAATGCCTGGCAAAATGCATCTTTTTTATCAGGGTATGCAATGTTTGCTTTAAACAAAAGCCATCTTCAATGGCAGAAAATAATAGCTTGTTTGATTGGTGATCTGACTTATGTGGATTACAAGTGTTGACATTTTACGTTGACTTATACAGCAAAACTATAAAAAAATTCTTCTTGTCTGAAACCTAGATAGAGCCTTGATATTTGGTTTGTAACATCATCTAGTTTTCCTCTTTTAAGTGTGTTCAAATTATGGCTCTGTGGCCAAAAAATGCCCCATCCCAGGGTTTATCCCAGGGTTTATCTTGGGCATGGCCAGTTTCTAATAGATACCTACCTATAATGAGAAGCTTAAACAAAACTCAGGTGATTGATCCAAGCCCCCAGGTTATAAAACTTGAGTTAATTTTCAAACTCAAAATAAAGCGCAATGATTGACTGCTTGTGGACACGTGTCAGCAAGCAGCAAATTATTGCGCTTTATTTTGAGTAAGACTTCTCAAGTTTTATAAACTCTGGGCCAGGTCCTCTTGTCTACACATCTCATCAGACAAACTTTTAATTCTAATTTTATGATAAATATGACGTCTCGGTATCAATGTTATGGTAAATATGGTAAAATTCAGCTGTGGTGATTTCTTTTGTAGGTAAGCCTTACCTTGGAAAGCCTAGTGACATGTGGGCTCTTGGTGTGGTGCTGTTCACTATGTTGTATGGCCAGTTTCCATTCTATGATACAGTGCCACAGGAGCTCTTCAGAAAGATCAAGTCAGCTGATTTCAGACTCCCAAAGTATGTATAATCTCATAGGGCCAGTTAAGCAAAAATAATTTGCGTAAAATTGCGATTATTTTCTAATCTGTCAGTTTACACATGTGTCTCAATGAGACGGTTCATTTGAGCACCCACACTCTTGAATGGTTTCTATTTCATCCTGAACCATCAGTTTTGCTCTTGCAACTGCAATAAAAATTCACTTGAAAAATAGAAAGTAAAACATGTGTGCCAAAGTATTAATGAATTGTTTGTTAACTCTGAAATTAGCTAGGCCATTACTTAGTCTAGTTTGACCTTGATTTTTGCTCATCTGAGCCAAAGGCTCAAGGAGAGCTATTGTGATCTATCTTCGTCCAGCATCCGTCATGCGTTGTCCGTCCGTAAATTTTTTCCTTAAATGACATCTCCTCCTAATCCACTGGTCCAAATTTAAACTCATTTCACTTGAATCTTCCCCATAATGCCCAAGGTGAGCTATTGTGATCGGTCTTCGTCTGGCGTCCGGCATGCCTCGTTCGTCTGTAAATTTTTTTTAAATGACATCTCCTAAACCAAAATGCAACCAAAATTGCATAAATGGTTCCGCTCCGCCAAACATGAGGGCCACCAGAGCTCTAGATAAGAAATCTTTTAAATGACATCTCCTGAACCAATGGTTCAAATTCAAATAATTACACAGAGTTGTTCCTCATGATACGCTCTACCAAAATTGCATAAATGGTTCCACTCTGCTGAACAAAGGGGCCACCAGAGCTCTAGATAAGAAATGTATTCTGAACTACTGATCCAAATTAATGTCACATAATTGTTCCTCATAATGCCCTCTACCAAATTGCACAAATGGGTCCGCTCCGCCAAACAAAAGGGCCACCAGAGCTCAAGAAAAGAAATATCTGGTCAAAATTTTACTTGCAAACACTTCCTTATAGCTTGTCATTGGTATTTAAAGGTAATTTCCATTATTTTAAGACATACAAGATTATATACCACTTCAAACAGTGAAGAGCTTGGTGGCTTAGTGGTAGAGTGCTTGTCTGGAGATCGAGGGGTCTGGGGTTCGACTCTAACTGGAGACATTGCATTGTGTCCTTGAGCAAGATACTTAATCCTCTGCTTAGTACTCGTTCAACCCAGGATAAAGTCCTAACATGTGCAATATAATATTGAAAAGATTAAAATGGTACTGCGGGTAGCAGTTTCTGCCAAAATGCAATTTCACTACAATAAAAATACAATGTTTAAAATTGCTAATTGTTAGTATCCGTTATGTGAGTCACTCTATGATTCTATACTAAAGCACAGTGTAATCCCAGCTGCACTTTACCAATACAGTAAAACCTGTCTTAAGAGGCCACTCAAAAATAGACAAAACAAAGATCTAAATGACAAATGGTAGCTTAATGAAGGTCATAAGTATTGCAGAATGCTCCCCTTGGAGCATTCTGCAATACTTTTGACCTGCATTATGCGATAATTTTCTGTCTTTTTGAGAGAGGCCATAATTACACAGGTTTAACTGTACATTCAAAAATAAGTTGTCAACATGTTTAAACAATAAACTTAAATGATATGTGTAATTCTATTTTGATTAGCTTTTGCAGGAAATGTGCAAAATATGAAACCTGTGCAGAAATTAAGAATTGCACAGGTCTCATATTTCTATATTTTGAGACAAATGTACCCCTTAAATTAACTCTTTAATGGCTGAACTTCTAAAATGGAATGCTCCAGTGGATATGAACTACTGTGCTTCCAGGCATAACATGACCCCCGTTTTTGTCGTTTATTCCTTTATGGTTATTTCAATTGAAAAAGAAATTACAGAAATTAATTTAGATATAGACAGCGTAATTAGATTATTTTTCTTACTGAAGTATGATCTTTTATATAGGCTGGAATAAGATGGAATTTCTGCGTGTTTTTGTTCCTCCTCTTTGAGTAAGTCCCCAAGTGTACCTTATCGATATATAAATAAACTACCAATCAGTAGTGTAAAACTCGTGCATCAAGCTTATGATAATTAATATAGATGCACAAATGGGTATATATCTCAAGGAAAAAGACTAAGTTATTCTGATTTGCAGGGCATTTTGGGCTTTAATTCAAAATAAGGACTGCTCCCAAAAATAAGATTTAATTACGCTGTGTACATTTACATCCACATGCTAAACGTCGATCGTATTGGTAAAGATTAAAGTTGTTAAATAAAAGAAAAATGGGGGTCACTTCAAACCTGGAAACACAGTAATCCATCCTAGTTAACAGTAAGTCATATTTACTGATCAGAACCACTTTCGTTTGCACATCTTTTCCAGTCTTGAGTTATTTGGCTCTGGTAACCAGAGTTAACAAATCTTGTGTTATACGCTGTCTTATTTCAGTGACATGAGAGTGTCTGAAAATACCAAGTCTATTGTTCAGAAGTTACTGGTAATGAATCCCAAGGAAAGATTGACAGCCTCACAAGTTCTTGATTCTCTCGGCTCAGTGATTGCAACATGGTTAGTATTACCATAGCCATTCCATTGATAACTACAATTGTTTTTAGATAAATAACCCTTACAACTTCCTACAGAAAAAAAAATCATAACCAGGCAATGCCACAATCGTGTCAGGAAGCGCAGTGGCGCAGTGGTAGAGTGCTTGACTCGAGACCGTGGGGCCGGGGGTTCGAGCCTCACCAGCATCACTATGCTGTGTCCTTGAGCAAGACACATTAATCCTAGCTTAGTACTGGTTCAACGCAGGAAGACCCGTCCCTATATAACTGAAAGATTGTTCATGGGACTTAAAGATTTAAATCAAACAAACAAAGCCACAATCGTGTATCACTAGTGTAAAACACTTATATTTGGCGGGGTTTTTTTATTTGGCGCAAAAATTGCCGAGTCTGTGAAATAAAGTTTCAAATTCAGTTACACAATAAGCGATATATGGATATCCATACCGAGTAAGTTTGTAGCTGTATCATCAAAACCAATAATTTTTAACGGTAGTGTATGTAAGGAAATCATGCCTTTAATGTTGTTACTATTAAAGGAAAGAATATGCTCCCCATAGGGAGCATATTCTTTCCGTTAAGAGTAACCCATATGAAAAAAGAAAATAACATTAAAGTGCATTTTATTGAGAAAGGGCCAAAGTTAAAGAGACTAGGTTTGTAAAAAAAAAAAATTCTTTTTAAATCATTTGTAAAAATAGTAATAAGTTATGTTTTCACAATAAATATGTTCAGTACAGCTGAAAACTGCATAGTAAAGTGAATTATCTTATAAAAACAGGTGTTTTTTCTCCAGTTAGTAATTATTTATGTCCCTCCAATAATTCTAGACAGTGGATTTGTAACATAAATGCTGTTGTTTTGATTGTGATAGTTTGCTAATATTTTCGAAAATGGTAAAATCTTTACCTGAATTTGAGTGTATTTACTGTATTCTTGAAAAATAGAAACTTTATTTCTAAAATTAGAAGATCAAGAGTTACAAACTATGCAGCTTTAAACTACGCCAATATGTCAGTCTTTTAAAATCACCAAACTTTGATACCACAAATATTAAGTGGTTCACACTAACCAAAAAATGCCTTGTCTCTAATAAATGACCCCATAATCTTATAGTAAAAACAACCCAGCCATTTGGAACTTGTCAGCCCAATTCCAAATAAGGCATGCATTATGGTATGTATGGAAAAGCTGAGTTTTGCTAGCTGGAAATGGCGTAAGGAAAACTAGTTTGACAGCATGTGTAGTCAAACAAATTTTAATTGATTATTCTGGTTACCCAAAGAGTTTTATCAATATGTAAAGTTTTTATTTTTCCAAAATATATTGGTGTGTCATCTTCCTTTCTATGATGTTCATCATGGCATGTTGTAGTTGTTTTTTCCAACATTTGAGCTTGTTGTTGCATTGGCATGGGTTCTATGGTGTTATTATCATGTGATCGGTGGTGTCCTACCATGTACGTCTGAGGTCTGATACTAAGGATTTTGGCCATGGAGTTCCGAATGCAATTGAACATGAGCAGGCAATGACGCAATCACAGATCACTTACCAACAAATGCCTCATCTCTAATAGATGAATCCATCATATGTGATAAGTACCTGATGAACTGGACCGTATATTGACTTGACACTTCACCTGGCCTTTTAATTCTACAGTAAATGTTCCTAAGTTTAAAACACTGGTTTTTAACATTAGTCCTGAAGAAGCAGTCTGATCAGGGTCTTCCCTGTTTGCTATTCTGACAAGCATTTTCTGAATTCCAGTCCTGATAACAAACTTTTTTTTTCTGACAGCAGAAAGAACTTTAAGGCAATTACCGTAATGTACAATGTTTGAAAATGTATGTGGGGGAGACATCCCTTTTCTGAAAAGAATACGAGGGGTGATCAGAAAGTTCGCGGAAAATAGTTGCCATTTCTACATTGTTTTATCTATAGAGCTGGAATTACAGCACATAATACTGCAACACATATGCAGTTGATTGGTTACAACATGCTTGATGTTAGTTGTCTACGTGCGTTACAGTTTTCGTCAAGGCAATGCTATATAGTGCGAACAGGCCCATTTTACGTTGCATTTTGACGTTTTACTACACAACCAATTAAACTTCCAACGTTTTGTAAAATTTTGTTATGCCGTGATAGCCCATATTGCATTCCAAGCATATTTAAGGACATATTTACTCCTATGCAAACTTTCAAAGATTTTTATCTAACGGATGGTGTTCTAAATCGAAACAAATAACAATGCTGTCAAAAGACAAAGCATTCATCTTCTAGGAACGCATTGCCTGTTTTGGCATGTCAATTCTTTGAAATAAACTATTTACACACTTCCAAAAACACCCTTTATCAGGACGGTAGATCTAATATTGATAGTTAAGCCCGATATTATAATAATTGTGATGAACACTGACAAGAAAATAAGTTTTTTATTTAAAATTTACAAAAACTTGAAAAATGGCGCATTTTAGGTCTGCCCTTCGAACTGAAACCCTTTAAATTGAATACATAGCACAGCTGAATAACATAAAAACCTCATATTATGTTCAAAGAATGAAGGAACATGACTTTCTGTTAAAATACTAATCACTTCAAACACAACTACGAGTTTTAGCCACGAAAAGCAACCCAGGGGTACATATGGGCCAGTTCAAGTGAAGTCACGTCACAGCGGCTTCTCTTACGTCACTTTTTCTGAATTTCAATTTCAGTCAACTTGCTATGATTGGTAGTTTATATCTAAGAATTTCCATTGCAATCGATAAAAGCAATGTGATTTAATTACACTTTTCCACCAACTTTCTGATCAGCCCTTATATTTATTCATAGAGTTTAATTTTGTTCTAGATACATGTAGTACTTCTCTTTATTTACCAGAAATGAGCATGGGGTACATATTGCTATTTGCCTTAGTAATGGGGAAACAATGAGACGTTTCTTTTGAGCCCGCAAACCATATATTTAAATTGATGGGTAAGAAAATAATGACAATTTTATGCTAAAAATATTGCTTAACTAGACCTATAGAAATAGAATAAGGATTTTTTTTTCTTATTCAGGCGAGCCATGTCGGCTGTTACTGGTACCCTGCAGGTGGTTCCCGACATTGATGACCAGTCTGAGAAAGAGAAGAAAGACAGTCTATCCAAAGCCAGCCCAAGCTCAACCTTGAGTGAGTTTGAAGTCAAACTGGCGCAGTCAATAACAACTACAGCAGGAGCTAAAATCATGCCCAAGCTACCGGTGCCAACAAGGAGAAGAGTTCCTTCTGCACTCCAACCACCTATACGTAGGCTGAACAGTGATGCTAGGCCACTGAGCCCTGCTGAAATGATTGCTCACAGGAGATTGCTACAGCAGCAACCTCAACAACGTGCCAACAGTCCACAGCGGACACTAGTACAACAGTCCAGGCATGCCATCTGAATATTCTTGGCCACTGAGTTTAACTGTGTGCCTATCGGTGTTGTCTGCTGATAACTTTTGCAAACAGTTTGGACCCAGATCAGGCCCGACAAAATGTCGGACCTGGTCTGGATCCAAACTATTTGACAATCTGGTGGTATTCCTGAAAGAATTTTTAGAAAAAGTTCATTTTGAAGAAAATCAGCACACAACACAAAAAATTACCCAGTAGGCAAAGAGTTAATAAAAATTCTAGAGGGGGTTAGTTCAGCAGCATCCACAGGTTTCATGCAAACAAATAGTGATTTATTTATGATACACTGCTCAAAGCGTTTAAAAATGTACAACATGATTAAATCATTTCTCAACGAATAACAAATAAATGTGTTTTAAATATATAAATAAGAAGTGTGAAAATAAAATAAGAGCATGACTGTCAATATGGGGATCTGCTTTTTAATGTAAAGCTACAAAATACATGTTAAAATGCAACTGCAGGCTGTGATTTCCACCCAAATTGCAATTTTACTACTACAAAGCTATATTATTATATACCTATAAATGATACAGCTTTTGAACAGTCTGTTTTCTGGCAATCTGATATAGAAAACCGGATCAACAAACTGAGATTTTCCGATTCCATATAAATATCCTTTAAAATAAGGCCAACATCTGTTAACTGTTTTGTGGCAAGTTTCGTAAAGTAAATTTCAAGCATAGACCAGAGATGGAAAACACGATGACATAACGTCAAGAAACGAAGCGTAAAGAGAAACGTTCCCAGAATTTCTCGGATTAAAGACCAAAACAATTTATAAAATCAGAATAATGTCAGAAAAAGTTATTTAATAAACATATTATTATAATAGTAACTTGATCTGGCATACAGTATCATGTTTTTGGATGAGGTCATACCATTGGATCACCCTCAATGCTTCACATCTTTGGTGATCCGATAGTATCATGTATGACCTCATCCACTTGACTTGGTACAGTATGCCAAATCAAGTTACTATTATAATAATATGTACATATATCCTAAATTGCCTAATTGCTGCTATGGGAGTTCCTTTATTAGCTTACCTGAACCTCAAGATGAGCTATTGTGATTGTTGGGGTTGCCCTCATGCATCATCTCTCGTTATCAGTTACTTCAAAAGACCTCTCTTAATCTACTGACTGGATTTTTGCCAAACTTTTGTAGGAATGATCCATGTATTGCTTTCTTAGATAATTGTTCAAATGGTTCCAGTCAGTTGCATAAGGAGGTCATGTGAACACAAAAAAAGATTTTTGGAAGGGAAACTTTAAAAAGTCTTCTTTTCTGAAACCACAAGGCCTTGAGCCATAATATTCGTTATGTATCATCACCTAGTGGACCTGGAAGTTTGTTCAAATGATGGCTCTCGGGTAAGGGAAAACTTACAAAAATCTTACCTGAAACCTCTTGGCTTTGGCATTTAGCAGCACCAAGTGTTTCTCTAGGTACCAAGTTTGTTCAAATTTTATCCCTGGGGCCAAAAATAGTGTCATCCCTAGGGGGAGAGGGGGGGGGGTCACATATTTAATATTTGTTTATACAGAGAAAACATAAAAAACCCTTCTTGTCTGAAACCGCAATACCTAGAGCCTTGATATTTGGTATGAAGCATCACCTTACAGACCATTTCAAATTGATCAAATTATGGTCCTGTATATCTTTAAAAAGGAATTTGCTGCATTGTTATCTTTGTAAAAATTCAGGTGTTCTTTTAGATATTTTGGGCAATGTATTATCACCTCATCGGACCTGCAGATAAGAGAGCATATTTGAAAAAGATATCTTATTTCTCAACCAAAACATATGTTGTGGGTACTCAAAAGAACCGTCTCAATGAGACAGTTCTTTTGAGCACCCAACACAAAGTCTTAAGCCAAAACATATGTTGTGGGAACTCAAAAGAACTGCACCCAACACAAATGTTTTACTTGATGGATAAGAAAATATTTACAATTTTACACCGAAATGTTTGTTTATCTGCACCCATGTTTTCTCTATATTGTTTTGTCTTTGATATGCTTGTCCATGTGTCACTATTTTAATGGTTGACAATTTTTTATGTATTGGTGCATTTTAGTCAAAATTCTGACTATATTTACTACAGATTTAGTTTGTTCAACTGCTTTTTTAAGTGCTGAATTTCTAGAATGGAATCTTTCACCTTATAATTATGGAATAATAACTTGCACATCTCTTCTGTGTAATTTGCTTCTTGCACTAAAAGAGTTGATATTAACAAAACAACATGGTTGAATTTTATTTCACTCTTTTATCATGATGTTAAATTTTCTGGTGTTCTGAATTTCTCAATAAATACACAATTATGATCAATACAGAGGTTAAAAGTCATCAGCTTTTGTCATCTGCTGAAATGTTTTTGAGGCCTTTTTGACAAACGGTGTAGACCCAGATCAGACTGCTCCAGAACCTTTGCTGTTCCTATATACTAAGCATGGATGTAGATGAAGGCTCACACAAAATTTTATCTAGCCAACTGGATAAGTCAGTGTGGACATTTAAAGGAAGTTTATGTGAAAAGAACCAAAATCTCATTTACTGCCCCATATCTGTGAAGGTCAGAATATTTTGTTTGCCGTCAATGCCCCTAAGTCTTGCATTAACACACTGACTGTCCACCTGCCTGAGCTTTCTATAAATTATTAATTTTGATTTGATTTGATTTTATTCTTTACGTCCACTCAACAATCTTTCAGTTATGCGGGACGGTTCTTCCTGGGTTTAACCAGTACTAAGCTAGGATAAATGTGTCTTGCTCAAGGACCACAACGCAGTGACGCCGGTAAGGCTCGAACCCGCTACCCTTCGGTCTCCATATAAATTATTAAGCGAACCCAATAACATGTACAGTAAATGTTATAAAATTTGGAACAGTAGTTGCCTGCCACAAAAGCCAAGACAAAGAGAAAAGTGCTCGCAATTTTAGAACATTTTACCGTAACATGTATGTAATATTTCAGCTATTAGACCATAAAATCTAGGTATACCTGGAATACCTGGAATTGAAAGCCAATTCTAACCTGGCTGTGAGGTTATAAAACTTTTTTCATACTCGACTCATTTGAGCAAGAAATTTCAGCTGCTCAGAAAAACTAAAATACCAACAAACGAAGAACTTTCTTGCTTTAAGTCTCTCGGATGTTGTATATAAAATGCTTATAAATGTTAAAATGCCAACAATTGTTGGCTTTTGAACATTTATGAGCAGGATAAATTTCGTGCTCAGCTGAATTGAGCATGGAAAAAGTTTTATAACCTCAGGGCCTGTACTTGACAAATAAGCAAAATTCTATAACCTCTTTGTAAAACTGTAGATCCAGATCAGCTGGCTTCAGAAGCCAGCTGATCAGGAACCACACACTTTTTCATCCCAACAATGAAACCATATTAATAATGAATTCTCACCACTGGATTGTTTGTTTGTGTTGATGCTTTGCATCCCAGTCAACAATTTTTCTGTCATGTAGGGATTATTTCCTGTCTTCCTGGGTTGAACTAGTACTAAGCAGCGGATAAAGTGTCTTACTCAAGCACACAACACAGCGCATCCAGTGAACCTCGAAAATCAGAAGTTCATACCGTAAAGTACTTGATGTGCATTATTATTATATAAAGGGCATGCTCACTTATTATGTTGATTACCTTAGTCTGATTTAGCATTGCTGAATACAGAATTATTCTTTATTGAAAAAAATGTAGACCCAGATCAGCTGGCTTCTGATCAGGATCCACACTGCAAAACCTTTGTCTGTCTGTTGTAAAACTTTTGTGTCAGCTCAATAACTCCTGAACCCTTTGAACGATTTTCATTAATTTTCACTCAAATGTTCCTCTCAGTGAGACGTTGTGCAGAACCTACGACTCAGCTATGCAGACTCAAGGTCAAATTCATACTTCAAGGTCATGTGATTTACCCTTCAATTTCGTGTCTGCTGCATATCTCCTGAATCCTTTGAACAATTTTCGTTAAACTTAACTCAAATGTTCCTCTCAGTGAGACAGTGCGCAGAACTCATGACTCCGCTATGCAGACTCCAGGTCAAACTCGCACTTCAAGGTCATGGGATTCTGCGACGTGGGATTTGTACACTTTGATTGAAAATTCATGCTTACAACTGGAGAACTGCAGGTTAACGGGATAAATTTGGGGAGGAGTGTAGTACGTAAAATATTCAGCATGAAAAGGGTTAAAGTGCAATACTTGGAAAGGAAAAATACCTTTGGCTCATAGCTGAATTACAATGGTATGTTGTAGATATAGAGAATTTTACATGAGCTCCTGTATTATTGTTGAATTTATTAAACAAGTTTAGGAAAAGATCAAATGTGAGGCTTTTATCATTTCTTCATAAGTTTCATAAATTCAATAATACAGGAGCATGAATGTTAGATTCTATTTGTTATATTACTCTGACATTATTTTGAAATCACATTTTTTGCCATGCAATAGGACAAGATTTTGCCATACAGTAAAACCTGTGTAAAACTGCCACTCAAAAATAGACAAAACAATGGTCTTTACGACAATTGGTAGCTTAATGAAGGTCGAAAGTATTGCAGAAGGCTGCCTTTGGAGCATTCTGCAATACTTTTGACCTGCATTAAGCGATAATCAGTCTTGAAAAACATTTTTTGGTCTTTTTGAGAGTGGCCGTTTTATACAGGTTTTACTGTATATATGTGGCATTGCAGAGTGTGTCATTCCATAATGTAACCAGAATCTGTAATTCATTAATGGTTTATCGATTTTAATGCATGGCATTTTATCACTCCCAGACGCAATGTCATGTGATAACTGTTATTAAGTTGTGAGTAGTATCGCCCTGATCTGACTGCTATGCTCCTGTTCAGCAGTCTGATCTGGGCCAACAGTTTGCTCAGGATGTGTATTCTGACAGACTTCTAATTGTTGTTATAGTTTTAAAATATTGAGCATGATGGTAAATTTTATATTTTTAGGATCATGAGGTCTTAAATTATGTCAATCATGTTGATATAGTTAGATTAATTATTTATAAGATTAAATGTTGAATATTTTAATGAGTCTTTTATTTTAAACCTGACTTTTGTGTCCCTGTTCTTGACAGTAGCACGGATAAAAGTTTTCAGGATTGTTCGTAAATCATGAATTATGTCTCCCAACCAATGTGCTCAGAGACAGAGACTAGCTAAGCTATTGAAATTTTGTATGTAGAGAGTTTAGCTATTATACATGTAATTTCCAGACAGCAAATAACAAAAGCACTCAATGGTGTAGCAAGAATGCTGAAAAAGTTACGCTCATCATAGGGAGACTACTGGATCAAGCAATGATTCTCTTTAATTGCGACCATTTTCAAAATGGGAACTTCTCTTAAAGGAACAAATTTAAATGATTGCTCTGTCTCACTGTAGTTATCTCCCCATGAGCAAATATATTGTGATAACTCTTTCAAGGGGTGTCAGGTTATAATTTTCAAAAAAAATTGTATTTTTTGTCTGAAGATCCTTATTACCTTTACAAACAGTGTAGACCCTGGTGAAATACAGCATTATGCTTCATTTCATCTATGTCTTCACTGTTTGCAAAAGTACCCGTTTAGGGGTTTCCCAAATACAAAAGACTTATTCTAACACACCTGGCCTATAGAGTAAATGGTAAAAAAAATGTGATATATCAGACAATAATTCACAGTTTTGGAAGCACAAGGAAAGAGCGCACTACCTAACGTCATTTGTTACTACAAAATGGCGTCGGTTATCACGTTAGACAGTGTAGCGTCGTTTTTACACTTGAAAGACGTTACAAATACAAGTAAATGTATGTGACACAGTCAAACTATTGGCGGGAATTACAGGTGCAATGGCGGAAATTTGGATGAAGCTGAAGACTTCAAATGTGTTTTTGCCGTTTATTGTGTGTTAGAATTGAAATAGATCAGCTCTTATGCCTGAATTGTTGAGTAATAATTCACTGTTTGTCAGTCAGTATCACTCCGGCTGCGGGCTCTTGATCTTCTTTACAACTGACCGACAAAAAGTGAATTATTACTCAACAATTCACTGCTAGAGCTGATCTTTTTTTATACCCTGCCACTTTAAAACGTGTCGGGTATTATGTTGTACCCTCCATTCAAAAAATTGTGTATGAGCGTCCGTCCGTCTGTATGTCCGTCTGTCAGTGCATCGGTTTCACTCTCTGCTGGGAGCATTTTTTAACCAATTTTCTTTAAACTTGCTATGAGAGTTGATATTGGGAAGGAGTGTCCTGGGATTGCAGATGGGTAAATTTTGGCAAATAAGTACAGAGTTATGGCCCTTGATTGATGTTAGAAATTGGTTTTCACTCTCTATCTTTGGCATTCCTTTACAGATTTTCTTCAAACTTGGTATTAGAGTTGATATTGGGAAGGAGTGTCCTGGGATTGCAGATGGGTAAATTTTGGCAAATAAGTAAAGATTTACGGCCCTTGATTGACGTTAGAAATTGGTTTTCACTCTCTATCATTGGCATTCCTTTACCAATTTTCCTCAAACTTGGTATGAGAGTGGATATTGTGAAGGAGTGTTCTGGGATTGCAGATGGGTAAATTTTGACAAATAAGTACAGAGTTATAGCCCTTGATTAATGTTAGAAATTTGTTTTCACTCTCTATCTTTGGCATTTTTTTACCAATTTTCTTCAAACTTGGTATAAGAGTTGATATTGAAAAGTAGTGTCTTGGTATTGCAGATGGATAAATTTCAACTAGTAAGTACAGAGTTATGGCCCTTGATTGACATTATAAATTGGTTTTTCACTCTCTATCTTTGGCATTTCTTTACCGATTTTCTTCAAACTTTGCATGAAAAGGTCAAAATGATTTTCTTTGTATTGAAAATATCCGGTGGCGGGGTATGTTGCATGCCTGCAGCTCTTTTATTTAAATAATGGCACACCATCATGATATACATGTATAACCATACCAAATATTATCACTAGAGCCGGTTTCCAGCAAAAGGTACATGTTGGCATGTGCACTAATCGAAGACTCGCACACCCAGTCTGATCTGAGTCTTAGATGGGCACTCTTCTGGTAGCCAAGGGTCCAACATTTCTTCAGGTGGCAAACTAGGACTGATCAAACTGTGTGGATGCCAACTGCTGACAAACTGTGTGGATGCTGACCTCTTGGCCCTCGTTTGTGATGTCTAATTGTGAAGTTGTCACTTTCCCCATTGGTATCCTCGGTCAGTTGTGGTGCTTGATTGTATTGATTCCTGATCT
This sequence comes from Loripinus fragilis, assembly GCA_964019695.1. NCBI lineage: Eukaryota > Metazoa > Mollusca > Bivalvia > Lucinida > Lucinidae > Loripinus > Loripinus fragilis. Next base: position 2,108,777 of record OZ026517.1, on the reverse strand, counting down.
TGGCCCTCTTTCTTACTTTGTACCTTATGCTAAATATCGGCTCAATATCTTAAGAGAATGAAACATATTGAGTGCAGAATGTTTTGAGTTTAAGATTTGTTCAAGGGAGAGCAGCCATACTCTCTTGACTTGATAAATAATCCTTCCAACTGTTGTAAAGTTGAAAGCTATGGAGCGTACAAGGACTTTCCCTTTAAATTCATTCAATTAAGATAAATAGAATGCAAGGGACAAAAACTTTTGCATGTGGCACATCTTCTTGACATGATAGTCAATCCTACCGAATATAATCAAAATACCTCGAAGGACATGTACAAGGCCCAGGGCACATGCTCCCACTTGAAAGTTAAATCAAGGGATATAACTCAAACACAAAGCAAGTGAGAGTAATTGTTCTTGCATGCAACATATAATTCAACCAAATACTATCAAAATATCTCAAAAGCTTAGAGTTATGAAGCGCACAAGGTTTTCCCTTAAAAGTTCATTCAGTAAGGAAGCAAGGGAGAGTGATTCTAATTGTGACACATCATCTTGACCTGATATAGATGGCTGCCAAATATCATCAATGTATCTTGAATGGTATTTAAGTTATTAATGAGAGCATAAGCTTCTGTCAAAGGATTATTGGACACCAGGCCATTTGCTATATCCCAGGGTAACAAAGAATATGCCTTTTGAAGATATATGAAGAGGGTTGATCATTTAGCCGTTGTGATGGGGTCGCCAGGGGCATGGTCAGTTTCCAAAAGATACCTACATACATGAATAAAACACAGGCCACTTGGAGATAAGAGATATGATAAAGATGAAGAAGCTTTATTCAACATCGCTTATTTGTAACAAACAATATAAGCTCTGTAGAGCTTTTATTGCGACATAACAATATCTTTTTGACAGATACTTACCTGCCTTACTCTATCTTCCTAGCACAGCCCTTTTATGCGAGCGTCAGCAAGGGAGCTGCTAGTACCATTTTTTACACCTTTGGTATGGTGCGGCTGGGATTCAAACCCACAACCTCCCGCTCCGAAAGCGGACGCTCTACCAACGGAGCTATCTGGGCGGTATAATATGCTCAGGCCACTTGACCTTCAAAAACATAAAGTCTTGCAAACTGAAACTATTTTTCCGTCTATTTTTCTTCCTGGTTCAGAGTTATAAATTTATTAACCCTAGTGACTACCAAATGAGTACTTCTGCAAACAGTGAAGACCCAGATGAAATGCTGTATGATGCAGCATTTCAATAAGGTCTACACTGTAAGCATAGACAAGAGAAAGTTGGAAATTAATAAACTGTGGCCCCTCAGTTCATACAATGGACAATTCCAAGTTTATTGTATCAAACAAGAAGGAAAAATCAATCTAGTACATACATGGTTAAAGCTAATGCTTCCTTTAGTAATAGAATAGCCTTTCCATTAATTAATTAATTAAGTTGATCAGATGATTGGGCTGCATGTTTACTTCTGTGAAAGACCCTTTTTTATTGGGAGTGAATCCCATTATGAGTTACAATGCAATCTCTGTTTTTTCCTTAAAAGATAGGAAAATTTGATTAACATATCATATTTGATTTTCTCTTATCTTTTTAAGATATCACCTCTTGCATTTTGTGTGTTTTCTTAGAAAAATTTCACATTTCAAAATGATTCATATAAAAAATGAAATTTCATTTAAATGTAACCTGCTGGTATTTTGATTTGCTAGGCAAAGTGTTAATTAACACCAAATATTATAGGAGGGGTACTCAAACTTGGACATGATTCAAAATTTCAAGGCCAAGTTGATGAAAAATAGAAGTTTGAAGTAAATTTAAAGTGATTTTTTCACCAAACCAAATGAGCCGCCACATGAGATTTCCAACAAAGTGGTATGTGAGACCAGCAAAACCTCAGACCAGCCTGCGCATACGCGCAGTCTGATCAGAGGCTTTGCTTGTCGCTTGACTATTCTATGAGTGTTAAGCTACTGACTGAACATCATTTGGAGTTTCTGAGCTTAAAAGGAGGCTGCACAGGCTTTTCTGAATCTACACTTGTCAAAATACTACATTGTTGGAAATCACATGTCATGGCTCAAATTTGCGTTTTTATTTCTCATTTCAGCTGGGTCATGTGAAATGGAGACTTGCCTGTTACATGTGGCTTCTTTGGATTGGAAAGCCACCTATTAATTGGGCCTCGTGGCAGCAAAACCTGTCTTCGGGGTTTCCACCAAAGCGAGTTTCAAACCAATCTCCTCAGCTACAGAGACTAGCTAGAAAATTGAAATTTCCTCGTAGCAACTCTAGATATGATACTTCCAATAAGTGAAAAACAAAGGTGCTGATCAGACTGTGCGGATGCGCAGGCTGGTCTGCGCCTTTGTTGTTCGCAACCCCCGGAAGACAGGTTTTCTCGTGTTGCGGCCCAATTAACCCTTACTAATGAATTCTTCCTTCTGGTTTGATACAATAAACTTGGGATAGTCCATTGTACATATCTAGGGGTGTCCGGTTATAATTTTCAAAAAATATTGTCAGAAGATCTTTTTTACCTTTACATACAGTGTAGACCCTGATGAAATGCTGCATTTCATCTGGGTCTTCACTGTTTACAAAAGTACTTGTTTAGGGATTTCCTGAATACAAATGGATAATGTTTTGCAATTTTGACGAATGTTCCCTTTAACTTTAATACAACAGACAATTAACATTTTCAAATAGTGTTGATTCTCTGTGCGATCTTGTTACGCTCTGTACGCTCTCACTACGATCAATGTGCGGAGACTGCTATTTAGACATAGTCAACCTTGGCGCTACTACCACGCTTCCACTATGCTCTTGGCATTCTGGCCAACTTCAGGCCTGGTTCAAGTGCTCTCCTGAAGTTGGTGTCACTCGAACCATTTCTGTTGAGGATCTCACCAAACAGGAGCAGTTCGATTCTCATGTAATTGAAGAATGCAGAGCTATCTTCCATCCTTAGTTCTCTAATTAGATGGTCATAGTGCCCAAAATGTAGCTGTCTGTCTGTGGATAACCATGCATGGAGGGACCCAGAACATTTTGGCCCTCAGCCTCTTTCTTGCCTGGACCTCATCATCCAACATAATAAGTCTGTGGTTCATAACGGCCAGCTGAAGCATAGTGACTTGAGTGTGTCCATCCATTTTCTTTGAATGTTCAACTGAACATTTAAATCAGATGTAGATTATATAAGAAAGGATACAAAAGCACAGCGAAAGCATAACTCCATCGCCTAGCTCGTAGCAAGGTTGCAGCTGCGGTGCCATCAGCATAGACTAAGCATAGCCGGATCTTCATTGCATGTCATAGAGGGATTGCAGCAAAAGCACCTTGGAAAATTTCAAGCGGCGCAGAATCGCAACAGAGTCGTAGCCAGCGTGGCAGCAGCGCAATGGAGGCCGGAAGTTCCCAAATCTTGTGGCTGTCTGCGCTTCTGCAGCGATTTGGAATAATTTTAGAGAAACTCCATGATGGCCATGAGTGTAGCGGAATCGTCGTCCAGTGCAATGGGGGTTTAACCCTTTGTATACTGGTGACTCTCTCCTAAATGACGGGGAGCGCAGTGGCTCAGTGGTGACTTGAGATGGAGGGGTTGCGGGTTTGAGCCTCACTGGCGTCACTGCCTTGTGTCCTTGAGTAAGACACATTAATCCTTGCTTAGTACTGGTTCAACCCAGGAAAACCCCTCCCAACTTAATAGAAAAATTATTGACTGGAATGAAAAGAATCAAATCAAACAAAACAAACAAATCACTCCTATATGAGAACAGTGATGACCCAGATGAAATGCCACAAAATGTGGCATTTCTTCAGGGTCAGCACTGTTTGCTAAAACAAGGATTTTCAGAAAAGGATATACAACATTTTTTGGAAATTATAACCTATGACCCCACAGTTTACAATGGACCATCCCAAGTTTATTGTTTCAAACCAGAAGGAAGGAGTTTATTCTGTTTCAGGACTTTAGTTAAGAGTGCTCAACAGAAAATTTATTTTCTTATTTCTCATTAAAACATATGTTGTGGGTACTCTAAAGAACCGTCTCAATGAGACTGTTCTTTTGAGCACCCAAAACATAATTGCTAAAAATAATGGGTAAGGAAATATTTACAATTTTATGCCGATTTTTTTGTTTATCTAAACATGTGTGTTTGTACCCAAAGGGTTAAAGCACCAATTGTGCCAACAGCAGAAGACACTTTCTTGATTTTCTGGGAAAATAAGTCTTGCTGATGTTTCGTCTTTAGCAGGCAGTTAACATGAAATATCATGCTTCACTAATTTTTTTTTTTTTTTAAGCAACAACTTTTGAAAATGGCAGCTACTGTTAAAATAGTTTAAATAGTTAAATAACAGTCTTAGAACAGAAATTCTTGCATGAACAGTACAAGAACATTATTCTAAGCTCTCAAACTTGGACTGTGGGATTTAACCCCACAATCTTCCATTTCTTCACTTCTGACAATGTCATGATCGAAGCATTAAAAAACCATCATCCGATAACAATAAAAAAAGGATGGCTCACCCCTGTGAAAATTTAAAGAACAGTTCAAGAAAAGTTCTTTCATTATTCAAGAACGAGGTTAGGAGAAGAATAACATAAGCTTCCAGCTTTCGTTCTAATCCTTTTACATTCTGTAACTTGTATATATTTGTATGTGTATCTTGCCAAGTTGAAATAAAATATGTTTAAACTAAGAACAAGGTTCAAGAACTGGACATGAACTGCTCTTAAAGTGTTTAAGAACAGCTCAGGTACATTTTTAAAGTTCAAGAAAGTACTGTTCTTGAAAAGTTCTTGAATAGTTCAAGAACATACTACTTCTATTCCCAAACTGCATGTTTCCATGGAAACACAAAAACTTGGAGCCAGAATCTTGAGAAACATTAGAAGTAATTTCTGTGTAAAAAAATCAGATTCATAACCCATCTTGTAGCTTAACTTCACAGATTGTTCACCAGCTTGATCCACTGCTCCATACCATCAGTTATTCATTATTTTTTTCTTTCTTTTAACCAATTATTATTGTAGTTCCAAATTCACAGAGTGATTGAATCCATTGTTCGGGTCAAATGTTTAGATATCACAACTTAGGTGCAATAAATTAAGTTAGACAGTAATAAACAGACACATTATGTTCATGAAATGTCTCTGAAATAATCAAGACCAAATGTAAGAACAGTTCAAGAACACATTATATTCAAAAATAAAATCTTTAAAATGATCAAGAACAAATTTAAGAACAGTTCAAGAGCACATTATATTCATGAAAAGTCTTTTAAATAATCAAGAACACATTAAGAACAGTTCAAAAACACCAGAGTCAAGACATCATTCAAGAAAAGTCATTATAAAATGTTCAAGAACAGTTTATGAAAAATTAAAGAACATCACAAATTCTTAAAACGTTCTTGAACTGTTCCTAATTTATGTTCTTGAACAGTTCAGTGTACAATTGTTTTTGAACGGTTCATGAGTTCTTGCTACATTTCAAGAACTTCCCCATATCAACACAGAGATTTCCATGCATTAATGAACCAGTCTAAGGTTGGGGGTACACTGGGGGCCCTGACCCCTCTGGAAAATCACAAGTGCTATAGATTCCATAGAAATTAGCATTAGGACCCCTCCCCCACCCCCACCTCTGAAAAAACTTGGACCCCCAGTATATACATTGCCCTTGGAATACCCCCACCACCCCCCCCCCCACACACACACACCTGACCAAAATCTCTGGATCTGGGCATGCCTGAGTCTAATGACCTAATGCCACCCCCACTTGGGGTTCCTTTTTTGCAGTGACCTATATTATATCTTATATAGGTCACTGTTTTTTGTAAGCAATCAGGGTGGACTGATCAGTTAGCTTCGCTAGGCCAGCTAATCTGGATCAACAATATTTTCAATATAAATAAGGGATATATCGGGTTCAGAAGGACAAGGGTTCACCCTTTGTATTCTAATGAACTCTTCCATGTTTGATAGGAATGATCTGGGGATGTTTTTATGTACATATCAAAGGGTCACCCACAGGATTAATAGAATTTCAGAAAATTGCAGCAGCTATCTGTGGCTTTCATGTTTGCAGAACTACCCATTTAATTGTATTTCTGTGAGTCGGGAGCACTAGTTATATACCTTAAATAACCACTGCGCATTCAACGACGTATATGCTTTTCTTTTTTGCTTCAGTATACACCTGTCAATGAAATGTGTGTAAAATTTCCCGCGCTGAGTGATTACAACAAAGCCCGCCCATTGATCGAACTGACCACTCGCTAGAGGTCTTCCGGAGCACGTGACATGTCACAGAGGTTGTGTTGTGTTACACGACATTTCGGGCATGTCAACTGAAAGTGAGTACACAAACGTGGATTTACCGCAATTATTTACCGTAATTAACTGTTTTAGTGCAAATTTATCATGATTCTTTCTACGTGAAAGTTGCATGTCTTAATACACAATGTGCTGTCATTCAGAATTCATTATTCTGTGCTTGGATCTACGGAGATTAATTGGATTAAATTGGCTAAATCAACAACCTGTTTTACAAACTTGAAAGGGATAAACATGCCCTTCCGACCTCTGCGTAAATATGTGACCTGCCTGTCAGTGCTGCTGTTTACAAGTGTCGGTTTCTTTGATCTCTCATCAGGGAACACAGGTAAATCATACACCATTGATTGAGCTTGATTCTGCTACTACACTAGAAGGTTGTGAAATAGGCAAGGAATCTAAACAAATTTAATTTTGATTGAGATATTTTGATTTGTTTACATCCACCTGAGGCAAACGCAATGATTGTGCGTTTTCCTTCTAGCCCTTTACAGCCCATCAACAATCAAGATTCATGTTATTCATGTGCACGCATAAATAGCCCCAATATACCACACTTTGGCCATCCCCACAATAAATGAGAATGTGGGCATCATATTTAATGACCCATGTGTGCCTTAAGAAAACTCGATAGGCCTAGTCTTTGCTGGTAAACTAAAATTGGTTTCACCATGCAGATCAGACTGTGGATCCCCAGGAAGTTCTTAGTCTTTTTTGGGTGCATCATAGCTTTGTTGTAATCACTCAGCGCGGGAAATTTTACACACATTTCTCTACATCAGAAACGTTGCGAGATTCTGGGCCTTATCCTAAGGAAGTGAAATTTCAAAACATAGACTTAGCAAGATATCCAGTTAGTTAGCATAATCGTGTACATATATGTGCATGCTGCACTACTTGTATAAAGAATTTGGTGGAGGGGCTTTCTAATAATATTATCATTATTATTATTATTATCACTAATGATATATAATCAACTGATGAACTGTATTCAGAGTAATAAGAAGAACAGCTAGAATCGACATATTCAGATTTATGGATTTATCTATGTGTAAAGGCCAGAATATGGAATTTTAACATTTATTGTAACATTGTATCATCAATATATTATATACGCTTGTGGCAATTTAATGAACAATATAGTGGTTTTTGCCAATAAAATTTGTCAGCTCCAAGAGTTGCTGAGCCTGTATAGGCTGGACACCTTAACAACAACAACAACATAGCTATAGGTCAGTCATGCACAGTCTCAAAATTAATGATATAGTTCACAATGTAGACATGATCTTGGTTGGTCTAGTGAATCCAAGGGGCAATATTCCATCTGGTAGAGAAATTGATCTCTGGGTGGGCAAAACTGAAATTTCAAAATATCTTTAGACTCACCAGAGGCACCAGTTTGTGTCCTGACTTGAGCAAGATCTATACCAATCCTCTGCTCTATATATGTCGCGCTGGTTCAATCGAATCCAGGAAATGTATTGCTGTGACTGAAGAAAATGTTGATTAGGATGTAAAGACACTGCTACAGTTCACCACAGCAAGTGTCATTTTACCATAAAAAGTGAGTGTCATTTAAATTGCTTGTTGCTCCCAGTGTTGCCCCTTATATATTGTTAATAGTGTCTGCTTGATCTCTGAGGCCTGATCTTATTTGACATTCTGGTGGCATTTCTGAAATGAATATAATATTAAAAAAATCAGCAGACCACAATTAGGTACAAATTGTACCAGCATGTAAAGCTGCAATTTGCACTGAGGCTGATCTGTATCTTTGCGGTTCACATCCATTCAATGGGCCCATTTCCTGTGTTATGGTAGCTGTTTATCTTGTGCAAATTGGAATTCAATCCTTCTGATTAGTGCAAAAGAAAACATTGTAACAGTGTTAGCATTGTTTGGGAGATCAAGTGAGGGGATAAGATAGGCCCAAGATAACATACAGGTTTCAAGTTTTTCACTCATCCTTGATCAAGATTATGCAATACACTGTCCTTTCAATGATCTTTTCCCATGCTTTTTTAAAGGTATAAAAGCAATAGCGTGTTACAAACTTATAGATGCCAGGCTGTCATGAACCTGTCAGTGTCTCTGTCGATAGCCTTTGCAAATAGTTTGGACCCCGATCATACCCCTGACATGTATGTGGCAATTTCATTGGGATACTGATAAGCATTAAAAGTGGGAAGATTTGCTAAGGTCTTCCGTTCTTCAAAAATCTCAAACACAGATTGCAGCAAAATTTCAGCAGCGGCTGCCATCATGAGATAATTTCCAGTAAATAGTTTTTCTATTTTAGAAAAAAATGTCTAGGAATTACCTGTATTCACCAAACAACTATAGGTCCCTTCCCAATTCAAAATCGATCTTAATTCCCTCAGAATTGTGAAGAAATTTCCCAATATCTTGCAATAATACGGGCCCAGACTGGAAATTTTGGGATTTTGCGAGCTTTCCATATAAATCAGCTGGATAGATACTGATCAAATTGAGTGTTAACAATTTATTTTAAATTTTAAGTTCAATTTGTTAAAATACATAATGGGTATGGTCAAACTTCATTTTCCTGGTTTGGTAGATTTCATGTTTTCCCCAAATCATCGGCCCCAGTGGCCCTAAGTTCAAAAGGATAGGAAAAATCCCTGTTTCATGAACATTAGAACAACGAAATTCATTTCTTAACTCATGTAGCTCCAGCGATAAGATTGTGCACATCAACAGCTCAAAATATATGTGACTTATTCTAATTTCTAGCTATATTATACTTTAGCTGACAGCTTTTCCCAAATCTGTAATCATCCTTTAGCTTTTTGCTTTTTAAGGCCTGCACACAATAGAAGTTTAGACAAGCAGGGATTAGATTAAGTTGGATTAGCAGGATTTACAGCTTAACCCTTTCTGCCAGTCACAACTTTTGCTGCCTGCTGTCTGCTTATGTTCTTAGGTTGTCTATTTTGTAAACAATAATGAATGCAGTCTGATTATGGGTTCATAATGTTTGCATCCATGATAAAATCTAGTCTTAAGTGCGCTTGAGTACATGTTTTTATGCATGCAGCAGACGTAAAAAGCTGACGACGTTCAGGACAAAAATATTGGCGGACAAAGGTTAATGCATGACTACAGCATTTTTCAAAAAATAAATCTTTCACTATCAGAATGTCAAATGGTTTGGATCTAGATCAGGACCAACATTCGTCAGAGGATACAGGGAAAGCATAAACTATTGGATACTTGTACCGTCTGCATGTACGTGGAGATAATCCACAAGCTTACTAGCTTTAGCAAAAATCAGACATAAAGCACGAATCTATAGATTAAAATTGAATATTAATTCTTGCATAGAAATCTATTCATATAGCTGTTTACACCCATTGTCAAATGAACGAAAACCCATGTTCAAATCAGGAGATTCACGTGCTGTTTGAACATGGGTCTGCACTTGAAAATACTTAAAATGAGCCCTGCATTATTTACATGACATTATATACGGAAAGCGTTGCGGACCAGGCTGATCATTTCGCCGATGTTTTTGTTCGCGAAAACCTTGCGTACGGTTATGACGTTGTGACGACGTTATCACATTCGAAAGTACACAACCGACGCCATTTTGTTTGAGAAATCCAGTGTAAGAAAATGGACAATTTAATGTTTTAGCAGCGTTTTCAGTGCGAATTTTGTTGGAATAAGGTAAAATATGCAAGAATAACGATCACACATGTTTGTTTCATTGCATTAACACTTGTTGGGTCCCTCGGAAGATGTTTGATCACTCGGCCTATCGGCCTCGTGTTCAAACAGCATCCTCGGGACCCGGCAAATGTTAATGCATGAAAAAACATGTGTGATCCCTATAATCTGTTTTTTTTCTGGCCTGACATATTTATTTGAATCATCATCCAATAGAAAATTATAGTAGAAATATATTTTATGTTGTTTTTTATTATAATGTATTTTGGGTCAATTTTTATTTCTTTATTTATTTTGATGATTTATTTCTACATTGCTACAAGTTTAATGGGCATTTCTCAAATGTTAAAGTTTATACCTTTGGATTAATTTTTTCTTGCACACCAGAATTTTATCCTGGGATAGAAAATCTTATCTTGTCCATTTTATCAGACCGGGCAAACAAGTTACCCTGAGGCTTTCGGGCAAACAAGTTACCCTGAGGCTTTCGTGTAAAGGCTCCAAGAAAAAAAAAATTGTTGGCATTGATCAGACTGACAGCCTCAGATTAAAAAATTAGATTTAAATATCTCAAAGATTAATTATGAACAAATTTTTAATTGTCAGACTCTGATTAGAGAATGTATGGAGCAGTCTGATCTTGCACTTTGTTTTGGTTTGTAGGTGATAATATTTTTACATTCTGACCATCTGACACGTTATATTTCATGAATGATCACAATGGGCTGTTAGGTTCAAGGGGGTATCAAAAATATTTTTGATATTTTGGCAGCTAACCAACAACTTTATAAAGTTAAACCATGGTTTTCTAAGCTATACGTGTACGAGAAACCCCTAAATGGGTACTTTTTAAGTTTACAAACAGTGAAGACCCAGATGAAATGCCGCATAATGATCATAACCTGACAACCTAGATATGTACAATGGACTATCCCAAATTTATTGAATTGAACCAGAAGAAAGAATCCATTAGTATGACTCATAAAATTCCAAATGTCCCGCTTAATTTGGGTTCAGTAGGACATTTGTATTTGTCATCATTTGTTGCTTGTTTGGCAGAACACTGCAAGTTACCTGTAGGTGACAGTGGCATCCTCGGAAAACCCAGGGGTAACCCATTCCGCTACACTGCATTCATCACTGAATGAAGAGAAACGGAATTCATCGAGGATGGGTCAGTGGTACATGTATTTCATTCAGCCAAGCAAGGGCATTATGAATTTTAACATTTGTATTGATGAGACGGTTCTTTTGAGCACCCAAAACATATGTTAAAACTGATGGGAAAAAATATTTAGAATTTTACACTCAAAAATTTTGTTTATCTAAACCTATGATTATGCACTCTTTTCTTGAGGCCTGCCAGTTGAAATCAAAATGAATATGTATCTTGATCAGGCCCAATGTTTTGTTTGGTCTGATCTAGGTCCAAACTGTCTGCATTATAATATATGGTTATCAGCAGACAACATTAGTCAAAACTAGCATGAAAAGAGTTAAACACAAGATATGAAGTTATTATTTAGCTAAGAAGTTATTATTTAGCTGTCATCTTTGGAATGAGCATTGTCTGAATGTGTCAAGCTGAAGCACATTCCAATAAAAAGGTTATCAAAGAATAAACAAAAATATTGAACCACAATAGGGCAATACAAACATTCATTCTTTGCCTGCTGATAACCTTTGCAAACAGTTTGAACCCAGATCAGGCCTGGCAAGATGTCGGGCCTGACCTAGGTCCAAACTGTTGAAAATCTGATGTTATTCCTATGACCACAAAGGGACGGTAGTTATGACACTGTTCGTCCGTAGCATAGTGTCCAGTGCATATCTCCTATATTATTTGAGGTAGGGATTCCAAATGGTGTGTGGATGCATCTTGGAGTGGCGGAGTGTCACATACTATTTTTGGGTCACTGTGACGTTGACCTCTGACATCACTTCTAGAATGAGCTTGTCCAGAGCAATACCTCCGATAATATTTGATATAGGAATTCCAAATTTGGTGTGTGGATTCATCTGAGGGTTACTGAGTGTCAGTCACATACTGTTTTGGGTCACACTGACTGTCCCGGAGCGTTGTCAAATAAGGTCCCTGCTAGACCCATTCCTTTGGGGGCATTTGTCAAGTGACTGTGACATGTCTTGTTTGAAATTGTAGAATGGCCGATGCTTTCTTCTTTGATCTTTGCTGATGTTTAAATCAGACATCGTAGAATAAAGACGAAAGAGGAGCTTAAAAACGTACTCTAACTCCCAATTTTAGTTAAACAGCAATGTAGGCTGGAACTTCCTAAATAGCGACACATTAACCCGTAGGTAAATGTAATATAATTGACATATTGGGCCGGATGCTGGGAGGAGCGAATGTAAATTTCGTCAGGTGTCAGTAGCACGTGTTTATTTGCGCCTGCGCCATACTACAAGCTAAATAAAGGATTCTTACTTGGCTTTCTGTTTAAACGGCTCGGTGGGCTACGCCCACCTCGCGGTTTAAACAAGAGAGCCTCGGAAAAGTATCCTTTATTTATAAAATGTATGTTGGAAAAAAGTTGGAAGATGAGTGCATTTGAACATATGCAGCAGGCATACATTTTTGTAAAAAGCAGACAACAATTTTTCAGGACAAAATATATAACCGGAACGATGGATTATATAAACTTTTAAAACACATTTATGTCAGAAATTGAGGTTATTTCATAATGCTTGACATAACCTTGAAGATTGTTATAACATTTAAATTAATGGAAGATGCTGTTAGGATAAAGATGCATGCCTCAAAGAAAAATACACCTTTGCATAAATTAATTTCTAGTTTGCTGAAGAAAATGTCCTTAGCCTACGCCTGCTGTGGAAAAAAATGCATCTGAATATGTCATCTGCTGAAGTCGTCTGCTGCATAAAAATGCTTATGTCAGGGACTAATTTGGGCATACACAGACAATTTTCAGTGTGGACCCAAATCAGACTGCTCCTATAGAGATGTTTTAAAAGGACCATCAGACAACACACAACAGCTCACGTTTAGCGGTAGTCTCAATTATCATTGTGGCTGGGTGATGTGGCTAAGTTTTTGTATTTCTTGTGTCCATGCGCGCAGTATTTTTGTCATCTTGGGTGACACTGGGGGCATGGGAAAATGCTTGTTTTGACACCTTTGTACATTTGTTAACCTGTTAAACTACTGTCTGGGCCTTGTGTTTTAAATGTCTTGATTATGTAAGAAAATGTTTCAGTTAAGTTAAATGCTATGTAGGTGGTTTAAAAACAGCCATTTAACCCCTAAAAGCGACAATCATGACTGCAGCAGACGACAAATTTTGCGACATCAAGATGCCTAATTTAAAAAAAAAAAAAGGTATGATATTTCATGAGAATCATCTGCCAGCAGATGATTCTCATGAAATATCATGCCTTATTAAAGCAGCAAATTTGAAATTGTATAGTCTGTTGCAAATTTCAGGTAGCGCTTTAATTTATGGCCCTTACCATGCTTAAAGCTGCATAGTCTGTAACTTTTGATCTTTTAATTCACTTTTCCGTGCAGTTTTCAGCTATAGTGAACAGATTTATTGTGAAAACATAACTTAACTCTACTTTTACAAATGATTTAAAAAGAAAATAAAAAAAAATTCAAAAAAAAATGTTAATAGTTGCAGACTTAGTCTCTTTAAACCACTACATTTCAATATAAATGCATCCAATAGAATCAGCTGGCAGATAATTAATTTTCCTGAAAATCATATCTTTTTTTTTGAAAATGAGGAAAAACAGTCGCAAAATTTGTAGTCTGCTACAGTTGTGATTGGCGCTTTAAGGGTTAAGTAATTGTTAAAATTTTCTGGTAATAAAATGGTTGGGGTTCTAATTAGTTTTATTGCACAAATGATGGGTAGGTTCTAAGGGGATGTCATCAAGCTATAAACTCCATGGTAATGGGATTTTAAATTATATGTTACTTAAGATAGCAGTTGCAATTTAAGGCATTTTAATTTATGTGGCATTGTGTAAATTGTAGAATGGAATCCTGTCTCTATCTATCTTTGGGGCTGCAAAATATATCTACCGGCCTCGCAACATTCTAGGTAACCCAGCGAGAGCTGCACCCAGACACTTCTGAAATTTCTTTAAAAATTCATGAAAGAATTACTGGTCTAAATACCTGGTACATCAATGTAACCTGCCAGTAACACCTTAGTCTGTTGTCTGCTGATGTTACCTTTGCGAACAGTAAACTTGTGTCAAGATGATGACAGGCCCAGCAGAATCTGTATACAAACTGTTTGATACTCTGATGGTATTCTTGAAAGCATTTTTCAAACAAGTACGTAATTATATTATGAAAAATCAGCTGATGACAAAATACATGAAATATTTCCCAAACTGGAATAACTGTATTTATTCATCGTGCTGGTCAAAGAGAAACCACAACATATGTTTTGGTTGAGAAATAAGAAAATTAATTTTTTGTTACACACTTAACTAAAGTCCTGGTAATATTGTTCCATCATCTTAGGAAACTTCTGTAGTTAATGTGTATATGTGAGCTGAGCCATTAGTTTGTTTGTTTGTTTGATTTGATTCTCTACGTCCCATCAACAATCTTTCAGTTAAACAGGAACAGGTCTTCCTGGGTTGAACCAGTACTAAGCTAGGATAAATGTGTCTTGCTCAAGAACCACAACACAGTGACACCGGTGAGGCTCGAACCCGCAGCCCCTCGGTCTAGAGTCAAGCACTCTACCACTGAGCCACTGCGCTCCCTAGCTGAGCCAAGACTCAGGCAATTAAGACTGCACAAATGCACAGATGTCTTGCTGAGACTTCTTTCATGTCCATTATTGCACTTAAATTTCTAATGCACTTGATTTTGTATCTGATTGGATAACATCAAAATTTTGCGACAGTATATCCTGTGGTATACTGTCGGAAATAGTTTGACATCATTTATTATATAATTACGCCATGTTTCGTTGGATGACGTGCAGCGATTCGCTGCTTGCAACACTCCAATTTGAAACAAAACTGTAGAAGTGCATTAGACTGGGGATTACCATATTCAAAATTTTCATTTGGGGTGATATTATGTCGGATATACGTTCGGAAATCATGTTTTATGGCTCCGCTCGCGCATCCCCGTAAAACTAAATTTCGGACTGTATATCCGACGATATTCCTCCCCAAATGAAAAATTTGAAAACAGTTATCCCTTAGAAACTACTAAAATCTCTTGTATATTAGTGCTGGCTGAAATATTGATAATGTTTGTTTGCTTTAGGAATAGTTTTTATCTTTTAAATTAAATAAATATCAATAAGTAATCTTTAAAAACATTGTGCAAACTCTTTTGTTCGCAGGATTGTCTGTTTATTTAGATTTTGTACTAACAATATTTCTGTCTGCATTCTGTCTTTTCCTGGGGCTAGTTTTTGTTGATTTGAATGGTAGATAGGAAGATTTATTTCTTTAAAGATACTATCCTAGACCTTCTTACACTTGATATTGTAAGATGCACCAGTGTTGACATTTTGATGCACAACAATTAGATTAAACCTAGATCATATGTGCATATAATAGATAGAAATCCTATTCGTCCTAACACACCCGATTCACAAGGAAAGTTTACTTTCAAAGTTTCCCCTATGATCAAGTGTGACTGGCCTTATAACCCATGGGCCAGTGAGTGTCACAAGATCATAGTGAAAACATGGTCAACCATTCCCGGTATAATGGCACCATAGTCAATGGTCGACCATTGTCAACCCACATTTATGCTAACCATGGTCAAACATGGTCAGTTTGGAGTAAAAAACAAAAAAGTTAGTCATCAGCTGGTATTGAACTCCAGGCCTTGAAGTTTCCAGACATCGCTCTAATCTATGGTAGTACCACCAAATTTTACCACTGATTTCCAGTGGTATACCCCCGGTATACCACGGTATACCATAGGTAATACCACTGGAAAACACTGGTATACCACTGGTAATACCACCAAATTTTACCGCTGATTTCACTGGTATACCACTGATATACCATTGGAAACCACTGGTATACCACTGATATACCAATGGAAATCACTGGTAATAAAACCACTGGTAATAACACCAAATTTTACCACTGATTTCCACTGGTAATACCACGGATGTACCACTGATATTCCACTGGAAATCAATGGTAATACCAGATATTCCACCAGTTGATATAAATAACACTTAATTTTGATCGGGTCCATTAGTATAGTCTGTAACACGTCTGACTGCAGATCCAGGGGTTGCGAGTGCAATCCCGGCCCGGTCCCATACTTTCGCGGAGATTGATCATGAAATAATTGCTAAGGTCATTCTCCTCCTTCGAGAAGGGTTGTTGTCAGCTACAAGCGAAAGCATGTGCACATGTAGATAAATGATATACACTTCAAGCGTATTTGGGCAGGTGGACGAGACCTTATACTTACAAATGATCTGTAGTGCATCTGCATAAAAAGGCTGAGCTTAAGGTTGTGAGGGCTTGGAGTGGGGCAGGGGGTAAGTGTGCTAGTTTGTACATGGGGAGCAGCGTTTGAGATGGATTGGTGGTGGTTTGGGGTGTTTTAGAAAGATAATACAATATTACACACATTTCTCTCCACGCCTGCATGTACTGACATGGTATACTCGAAGGAAATAGAGCATGACGTTACAACTACCGTGATGGCTAAGGCAATACTGCGCCTGAAAACTTTGGCATCATTCCTTCAAAAAACATGATCAGTTCGATTTTTTATGCCCGAAGTATGAATAAGGGCTGTTACGTGTATGTACATGCCATGTGTAAAATGCTCTTGTTCTGAGCTAAAATTGGCAAAACATCTGCATACTTTCTTCGTTTTGACATAAAGCTGATGAAATCCCGTTCTGGGTTTGATTTGGTTTCGGTTCTCATCTCAAAACAAAGCTTTTTTTAGCATCGCATTTGGCCTGTTTAGCAAGGTAAATCATATCTACATGGAATAGCATTGCTGGATTTTTAAAGCTGCATACTCTGTAACTATGAACATTTTTCGAAAATTTTTATTTTCTTTTTAAATCATTTGTAAAAGTTGAATTAAGGTATGTTTTCACAATAAATCTGTTCACTAGAGCGGAAAACTGCACGGAAAAGTTAATTATCTTATAAAACAGGTGTGTTTTACTCGTGTCGATAATTATTTGCGTCCCTCCAATAATTATAGACAGTTAATTTTAACATAAATGCTGTTGTTTCGATACTGATAATTTGTTAAGATTTACGTAATTGGTAAAATGTATACCTGAATTTTAGTTTTTTTACTGTGTTCTTGAAAAATAGAAACATTAGTTCTAAAATTAAAAGATCAAAAGTTACAGACTATGCAGCTTTAAAATAGTAAGCTCATTCTTTTACAAAAATCAAAACAAGCGAGAATACCTGCCTTTGTTTGTCTTTTCCGTGACAAAGCCACTACCGCGAAAGGTCCCGGATGTGACGAAGAAACAAATTTACGTTAACGCGATTTCACAGTAGTTCCGCTGATGCCCACCCGTGTATGTGTAACTTTTGTAGTTCAGTATAATTATATTTGGATTTATTTGCTTTCAGATTTTGCATAACTTTCAGTGAATTCAAAATTATGCTATGATAATTCTTGCCTGATTAACTTACAATGTATTGGATTAAGTTGTCTGTTCAAACAGTTGACTCTTTCCCTGCTAAATAAATTTATAATGCTGTATATGTTTCATCTCCTGGTCGCCTTGATTATGTAGGAATAATAAATGAGCCGTGGTATGAAATTTTGACACGTGTAGACTTGGACGCTTAGAAACTCCAAATGGTGTTCTGTGAGTCAGTAGCTCAACACTCATAGAATACTCTGTTATTAATATTACTCAAGCGACTAGCAAAGGCTCTGATCAGACTGCGCATATGTGCAGGCTGAACTGAGGCTTTGCTGGTGGCACATACCACATTGTTAGAAATCTCATGCACTGGCTCAAATTATGTATGCAGTCTGATCTGACTTCATTGTGTTTGCTCACATGATCAAATCTAGTCTGAAGTGAACATAAATATATGCAGCAGATGTAAAAAGCAGACGGCATTTTCAGGACAAAAAAATATTGGTGCAGTACATTTCGGACACATAAAACATTGGGCCATATCTGGGAGATTGTATGCCTTCAGAATCTGTCGGCCTCTATTTGGGCGTTGCGAGAAAACCTTTCTTCGGGGTTTCCGACAAGGTGAATTTCCTCAGCTACAGAGACCAGCTTGAAAATAGAAATTGCACCTTAATCATGTCTACATATGATACTTTCCAAAAAGGGAATAACAAAGGCGCTGATTAGACTGCATTGATGCGCAGGCTGGTCTGCGTCTGTGTTGTTAGCAATCCCCCGAAGACAGGTTTTCTCGCCTTGAGGCCCATTTTTTAATTGTACAAATGATAAATTAAGAATATTTATAATCGGGCATGGTAATAATATTGTTCATCTCTTTGTGAAAATTCATTGACATGTCCCTTTGCATCAGAAATTACAATTGTAACACCTCAGAAAGCAGAAGATAATAAAGTCCTGCATGTTGATTGGCTAATATTGGGTGTTAGACGCAGACAGCTGTATTTATTCAGATCTTGGGAATTATTAATAAACTCTTTGCATGCTGGGTACTTTTTTATGAGAGATTGTTGTCTGCTGATTTTTTTCAAAATTTTAATTTTTTTAAAAGAAATCTTAGGAATAGTTCTACTCAGAGTGTCAAACAGTTTTTAACCAAATCAGTTCTCACATTTTGTCCATCAAAGTTATCAGCAGTCAACACTTAAGCTTGTCAACCAAAATCTTACTGTTCAGTCAAATCATTTCTCAATAAGGTGCTTCATATGAGTGCAAACAACATTTATTTATACATGGAGATCTTTAAGAATAAATGCCAGGTCTTAATCACCCACCCCGGACAGAATGTCGGGCCTGATCTTGATACAATTGACTCTGATGGTATTCCTGAAAGAATTTTTAGAAAAAGTTGATTTTGAAAAAAATCAGCAGACGACAAAGAAATTTTGATAAATTACCCAGCATGCAAAGCGTTAATTCAGTACCAAAGAGAGACAAAGACGGAGATTATTATTTGATTAATGTCCCCATCATGAGCTCATAATGAGATCAAAGTGATGGTCAGTGTCATCTGTCATGTTTTGTGTCCACTTTTGTCCATCGACAATTTGTCCAACAGTTGTTATTGTGTTCCCAACAATGTTGTCTTTGTTCCCTCCTGTTGTCCACTGAATTCGAACCTTTAAAGCTGCATAGTCTGTAACTTTTGATATTTTATTTTTAGAAATAAAGTTTATTTTTTTCAAGAATACATTAAAAATACTCAAATTCAGGTAAACATTTTACCATTTTCGTAAATCTTAACAAATGACTACTATCAAAACAACAGCATTTATGTTAAAAATCAACTGTAGGGTAAAAACATCAAATTTCGGACAGACATGTAAAATCGGACACTTTTCTACCTCCCCTGACATAACGCCCTGCTCTTGACTCCTGACCAATTGATAAAGTCTTATTTCAGGTTAACTGTACAGACAAAATATTGTCGTACCCACTTACCAACAGTGAAAATGGAACGCGTCACATTATATTCGACCAATTAGATATCCATGTAAGTCTGGTGACCTCCAGCTCCGCACAGTTTATGGAGCACGTGGTTTTGTTGCTTGTCACAACTTTTTTTAATTCCATCTTTTATAGTTGAATATTGATGCACAATGAAATATTTCTGCTCCCTAGCATCTTCGATAGTTAAATTTATGAAATGAAAGGTTGTTTTTGCATATTCACGTAGATTTGAAACGAAATGAAGATGAAATAATGGGTGTCCGTATTTCCCTTCAGGAAATTCAATTTCGGACACGCCATTGAACACGACGTTCAGGCGATGAATTTTGACCCTTTCATGTAGTTTTCTTTCCTTTCCAGCTGTTTGTAAATAAAATGCATTGCATCTGTTTACGTTTTAGATAAGATTATTTTAGATTATTATTGGTATAGCGATCAAAAGACTGGAATGCATCACCATGGACCCCAAAATTTGAGCAAGAGTTGACTGCGGGTTGAAAAGATTCTATAGCTTTGCGTGCTGGTTGACATTTCAGCACTTGATTTTAAGAAGCAAATGAAATCGAAATCTTACAATACCTCAGTAGTCTACTCATATAATAAATGAAACATGTTTTATTGTTTTTGACAGAATAAAAACATTTAAAGAGCTTTATTTTGTAAAAAGAAACAACTGTCCGATTTTCCCTTCAGCTCTGTCCGTATTTCCCGATAGCTGTCCGAATTTTCATGTTCGACCCTATGTCACTTTAAGTGCTAATCAAACACATTTAAATACGTTAACCAATGAAATTACAGCTTTATTAAGTCAATTGAGCATGTCTGGTAGCTACCAGCTATATTTAACCTGGTTACATGTCTGGAGCAAAGCACAAACCGTGCTGAAGCAGTGACACAGCGAAAAAGCGTCTGAAGTTCGATGTTTTTACCCTATAGAATTATTGGAGGGACGTAAATAATTACCAATAAGAGAAAAAACACCTATTTAAATTAGATAATTCACTTTTCCATGCAGTTTTCACCTGTACTGAACATATTAATTGTGGAAACATAAATTTATTCTACTTTTACAAATGATTTAAAAAGAAAATATTTTTTTTTCGAAAAATGTTCATAGTTACAGACCTAGTCTCTTTAAATACTTGTAGTGGACAGAGAAAAACTCATTTATAAGCAGTGTAGATTCAGATTAGATAGCTGATAAGGATGCTCTGATGGGTGCATATACCATATGCTCAGGTCCAGAAATTTTCTTCAGGGTGCAGGACTTTAGTTAAGAGTGCGTAAGGAAAATTTAATTTTCTTATTTCTCAACCAAAACATTTTCTTATTTCTCAACCAAAACATATGTCATTGAGACGGTTCTTTTGAGCACCCAATACATATGTTAAAATTGATGGGTAAGAAAATATTTAAAATTTTACGCTGAAATTTTTTGTTTATCTAAACCTATGAGGGTGGTTGGAAAAGTTATGACAATATGTCATCAACTTATTCTATAGAGGAGATCCTAAGAATTTCTAGCGATAAGGCGAGCAATCTCCCTAAACGAGACGTTCGTTTTATTTTGTTAAAAAAACGACTTGAGAAACTAGGCACATTCAACAAATATATATAGACGAACCGTCGATGCACCATTGCCCCCAATTTGTATATTTAAAACGGGTTTTCCTTCATGCATGTAAAAACTCTACTTCTTATTGAATGATATTTTATTTCGATCATCAACTGTGCTTGTTATTCAGTAACATATATGGGAACTAGACCATTAAACAGGGAACCACGCTATGTACAGTAAAACTATTTATACAGTTGATGTACAATAAAAACGACCATCTTGCAAAGTGGTCTATTTTTGTCAGATATTTAATGTCTTCTTTCGCTTATACAACCCCTTTGCCCCCCTAGACCCAAGACGCCCTTTACATATGTTGTATATGTTAATAGCGACATGTCATTGTCAAAAGGGCATCTTGGGTCTAGGGGGGGAAAGCATCTAAAAACAAACTGAAAGACGCCAGTTTCATCTTTTCAATGACAAACGCCACAATTTTAAGTATATTTCGTACGCATGCGCAGAAGGAATACCGCAAAGTTTTGGAAATGAAGGACACTTGTATCCTTAATATTTTAGCACTTTTACTTTTTGAAAACCTGCAAAGGATTTACTAAAACTATCATCTAAACGGCACCCAGTCTAAAGACGTAAAATGAGGGGTGGGAGTAGAAGGCGCAAGTTTTCACGGCTTTGTAAATGATGGATCGCTTTGAAACCTATTTGGATACTTTCTATGCATATTTTACTACCAAAACAGTCCAATTTTAAAAATATTAGGGCAATTTGAAAATTTAGGTTTTGTAATCATGTCAACTAGGGAAAATATACGCCTTATCGCTAGAGCTCCTTTGCATCTCGAGGGGATTGTGTGTGGGTGTGTGTAGGGGTGGGGGATACCAAGATGACCCCAAAAATGGCAGTCATCTGTCACCTGATTTCTTTCAGATTTCATATAATTGCATTACTTTTATCACTCTAATGTGGATTTTGACGGATGAATGGATGAAACCCTAAAATGGCCGCCACCTATCTGTTTGTCACCCGATTTCTTTCACATTTCATGAGCGCGTTTTAATCACTCTATTCCCCAGGTTTGAATATGTGTTTGCTGACCAAGATGGTAGGCTAATTTAAGGCCACTGCCTGTCGGTTTGCACTTGTGGACTATCAATCTCTATTCAAACCAATTCATTAATGTGATACCTGATTTATTTCAAATCTTCATCATCATCATTTTACTTGTAACAACAACATCAACAAGGGTATCTGAGGCCTTGCTATATGCCCTTACAATATAGGTTACCTTTACTCTTTGATAATTCACAAACAAGCATCTACCCATCTACCAGCTGGGGGGGGGTAAATTAATGTAACTGTCCTTTTTACAATTGGGGATGGGGGCTACGGTGACTTCCATATAATTCATTTTTCCACCATTTTTGCATCATTTTCATTGGTTCTTTAAATGCTTAAAGTCATTAGCATTGACTTTTTGAAACAATATAATTATAAAAAAGACAGTGGAATAGCAATGAATTAAAACCAGTGGTAAAGTCACTAATAGTGTTACTTCTTAAAATTTCAGTTATTGCTTTCAAATTCTATATAATGCAATCTATTTGATTTTGACTTAGATGGCCGCCAAAATGGCTGTCCCTTATCCGTCGCACATGTGGTCACAATAACAATCTTCAATGTGTTCACCTCGACTGTAGGGCATTATGCGGGGGCCCTGTGTAGGAGTCTTGACAGTTTTCAGAGTCTGATCCTTATCTTGTCCAGATTGTCCTCAAATGCACTACAGACTTAATCAGTTTATCATGTAAGCAGGGTAAAGGCTGACTGGATGGAGTCCTTTGCTAATAATATTATAGATTGAGTACCTCAACAGTTGACCATCGAGCATAGGGAAATTGTATGAATGGCGGGAAGTAAAATGATCAAAGGTGGGATCAAAAAGAGAGAGAAACTAATAAATGAATCCAAGAAATTCCTGTATTAACTCTTTTCTGGCCATTCACAACCATTGTCTGCTCACTTATACACTTTGGAAGATGATATTGCAAACGATATGGATCCTTATCGGGGCTCATTATATGTGTTTGCTTAGTTTGAACTGCATATATGCAGCAAATATAAAAAGCAGACATTTTCAGGACAAAATTTTATCGGCAGGATAAGGATTAGATATAAGTAAATGGATACAAAGTGTTTACAAGTGTTTAAAATTGGTTGGGTTTATATTGTAAAGACAATAAGCTGAGAAAATGACAAGACTGCGCAACTGGATAATTCAAAGTCTTTTATCCCACCGCTTGTCACCAGTGTAAAGAAAATAAGCTGACGCTTTCTCCTTTATTCAACTATGTTAACTGCTCATCCGAATCGTCTCTTGCTTCTTAGAATAGTCTATTTCCACATGAGAGGATTCACATGTGACCGAGCAAAAGTACTACGAAGTCCAACATAATATAACTGATTTATTAGGTTAAATATAAATCTTGTCCTGTATATAGTCGAAGAGACACACGAACATGGAATATGTCCATAATAATCTTCTTAGAAAATATCCCCATAATCGGCCCAAACAAAGTCATTTCTTCTACTTGACTAAATCATAGCAAAGTCCCAACTTTACAGGAAAACCCAACGTGGAAACAGTTCAGAAGTTTAACCATGAAAGCCCCCGAAGCAGCGAGTCCTTGCGTTTTTATAGTCCTAGAACAGGCCTGATACAGTGACTGAACCCCAAATATGGTAATGTCCAATGGACCAGAGGCCTGAATCATACTCTAAAAATATAAGTCTCCCAAAATAGCAGAGCAAAAAGTGTGCTAAATTAAGCACAAAAGCCTTAAGGTGAAGGATGCAGGATTCCTAACAGAACAATAGGGATCCAGATCACCATGAATTACAGTGTAATAGAAAATTAGGAAATGATGGCCCCCAAAGCACATCACATCCAACGAAACTAGCCAGCCCATCGACAGGGCTACCCAGTGGGACAGGGAGACTCTAGAGGACCCAGGACACATGACCTGCCTGGATCACCAAGCACCTAGCCAAACAGGACAGGAAGGGGCCAACCGCCCACCAGGGTCTGGGGCTGATAATGGCCCGCCAGTACAACCCGGGTCCAACCCAACGGCAGTGATGACAGGATAACCGCATCATCCACAGACAACAGGGCGGGGGAACAGGCCTATACATATTACACTCATGCTTTGGTATTTCACTAGGAAGCAAGCAAAAGGTGTAAATTTATAATGGGACAGAAATTCCAGAGATAAAACATACCGTACAAACCTTAGTAAAAGCTTAACACTCTCCCCTCCAAAGCTTAAGTAATCGTCCCGATTATAATAATCCATAAATTAATCCAGATAACATATTCCATGTTCACAATTGTCACAATCACCACTAGTCCATCTTAAAATGGTATTTTGTATAGTCTTGAATCACACCCTTCACAAAATTCCAGTGAGCGCACAACTTTAGTAATTAAGTTGAATCAATTTTCATCCAACGTAACAACGTTGAATCAATGTTGATGCGACTTGAATCAAACAAGCATACCCTCTTTAATCTGACATACGATATAACAGTAAAATTCCAAAATGACAGTTGTACTTTCATAACTGTACCAACCAAAATTTGAATTTTGATTACAGTTAATAGCAGAATTAAATCCAACACGAAAATATGTTGGTTAAGCCCAACATGAAAATATGTAAGGCAGAAACAGTCATAGAAAAGAGGGTCCGGGTTGCAATCTTGTGCAATCACTGGATTAAACAAATTGGCCAGTTCATGAGATTATTGCACTACACATAAAGTGAATAATCTATGACGCAGGCGAGTCTGCGCATTTGCACAGTCTCGTCAGTGTCACAGCCGTTCGCATCGACAGAGCTAAAATGCAAATTTTACTGCTCAAAAGGAGCACATGATTTACCCAAAATTTAACCATGTGCAAGCGACATGCACTTGAGACTCATGAACAGGCTAAAACCGTCTTTTAGGGTGCCCATGAAGTTAAATTAATTTGACTTTACATACTTGTATGAAATATTAACAAAGAACAATGCTAAGATCTAATAAATGCTTAAAATAAAAGAGGCACCAGTCTCTTCGTGATTAATCCAAATTACTGGAACTCCACAGAATGTTTCCGTCATATGCACCAATTGTGATTAATCCGCATAACTGGAACACCATCAACAGTTCAGCTTAGGGTATAATAGCCAAAAGGTCCAGAAACGTCTAAACCACCGTCACATCGTAGTAATATGTCTCTGTTACATGATACTTATGACTTTAATCGTGTACGAAAAGTCTAATTCTGTCCGTTAACGTAATAATCAGTTCGCCTGTACGAAACAAATTATCCGGTATCATCATAATCGAGAGCACTTTACGATTGTACAGTGTACAGCTAACGTAAATCTGGAACTAAAATGTTCTAACTGATCGGAACAAGTGCATGAAACGTAATTTGGTTGAACTCATGCAAACTCGTTTTCCCAAACGCTTCTAGGTTTGACTATGTGGCTAAAAAGTTCATATTCTTCGACCACAAGGATTATCCATGGCGTCAATGTCTATTAGACAGTATTCGTGACTTTACCGTGTACATAAAGTTCAAAACTGTTCGTATACGTAAGCAGCGTGCGTAAATTCACCATAACCAGCACTGTACGGTTGTACACAGTGCACCGCCGATATAACGTTTCTGATCAATCATAACAAGAGCATAGGTTCATGCCCCTGTTTCTGGTCCTGGCAGTTTTGTGACCGCGGGGTAACATCGCCGGCCACGCCCAATGTAATCGACATGAGGATACTGACAAGCAGGTGTGATCGCCGATCATCCTGCTTGTGCCCAACGTTGATCGTAAATCCCTGAGCTGTGTACTCGTGATTCCAGATTCCGTGTGTAGATTCCAACAGAATTCAGACTGAACGCGTGTAATAATCCGTTAATATTAGAATCAGTGAATTATGAATTCATCACTATTAAATTCAAGCATTATTATAACTATAATTGCTCTGACAAAATTTTCTACCATAACTCAAATGAACACAAATGACATGGCGAGACTACCAACCCATTTTATTCAAAACTCTGATAATCTGTGAAATACTTAAAGTCAAACAACGGAAATGCATCGCCCGACAAAGGACTTCACTGATTACCAATTCATTGGAAAGTTCCACATTTTCCCGGACAAAAGCATACATCTCTTATCAATAAATAGACTGACCCATCCATCAATATGGAATTTATGCTTTTGAAAAACGACGTAATGGGCGAATATTCTCACCAATTCTATCTATAATATTAATCCGACAGAATTCACAAGGTAAGAAATAATTTTATCCAGTGCTAATATACTCCAATTTGATAACCTGACACAAACTAAACACTTGTTTCTTAATTATCAAAATTATTAACCCATTCACTTAAAGCGTAGCCAAACAGGGGTTAGGAAACTCATTGGAGCAAAAAAAAAAAAAACGGCGTAAATATATACGTCGCCCAACTAAGGTCCCAAAAGATTTCACAATTGAGTGGAAAAATCCACAGACTTTCATAGGGCAAAGACATGTTCCCAAAAATAATGAATTCACCCATCCATCATTATAGGGGAATCTGCCTTTGGTAAAATGCCATAATGGGTTAATATTTTCGCCGAATTGTAAGCACTAAATAATTCCTCCTTGCACAACATTTGAAAGATTTTAACCATACTTTCATACTAATTATTGGCGCTACGTATAATCCGAAAATTAGAATCTATCTGGATACCATCCAAAGTATGGGAGTAGAACAACATCGTCGAGCGCAAATAGCTTACCACAAATTCCATGGTACAGCATTTGAACCAAAAATCACCACAGAAATAAAGATATTCATTAGGAACCGCGTAACCTGATAGCACCAGATCCTTACACAGAGATTAATCCACAGTACCCCACAATATATGTATTTGGGGAGAAAGGACAAACTCCGCACCTCTCCTGAATCTTAGGCTTAACCTTATCTTAAATCATGTAAAACTTTAGAACTAATTGCCATTTATAGAAAATTCACAGGAAAAACCAAGCTCTATTTTTTTCTCAGAAAATGCTCTCTAAATGGTATTGCTTTTCAACAACTTTATCCAACAATGAAATTGCTTACAAAACCAAACAATTTTTCCACACCTGCAGAGAATAATTCATGCCTCTCAAGATAGCTTTGACACATGCCTCTAGGACAATCATGATCCTGGCTAGCTTATCAGCGAAACTAATTATTTCAAGATATGCCTCACTGCCAAGTAAGAGGAAACCCTTAATTTTCAGAAAACAATTACCCACACTATTCTGAAACAACTTATGGCCTTTCAACATTACTTTAAGCACTTAGCACTTTATATCCAATATTGCCTCATGATACAGAATAAATCACAGACGTCAACTATGTTGCTAACATGATCTTAATTTGAGATTTTAGCCGTCCAGCTTGACAAATAATCATCTAAGGGCTATTTGTCAATTTGACCGAGCCAAATTATGACATATCACACTCAGGGTGATACAACATAATATGCTACCCCAAAAGCCTTTTGCATTTTGGAACTCAAATAATCTCCTGACGACGCTTCTTGTGTTCACAACGATTCTCTCAATAAGCTACGTATACCCACTTCCAGCTTAGACCACGGAATCGATCCCAAGCCTTGCGTCACCAGACCACCAACCGCAACAACATCTCTGTAATTTAACATTGACGAATCCAACAGCAACCGCCAGCACTTTTTACCCATACTGACGCCAACGTCATCCCCAGGCTGTTAATCGTACGATCCGTATATCCTGTACCAATCAGCTCCGTTTCTCTCAAAATACTGTTAACTCAAAGTAAATCTCCAGTCCTGTGAGCTTTGAGTTACCAAGAGAAAAATGTAGGTAACTCCATAGACTTTGTCTCTGAATAGGGTGAGGTTTCACCAGAAATATGCGACATAAAATAATCAAGTCGGCAACTCAAAAAGTCATTGAATCAAAAGCATTTACCTGCAGTGTCCGTTTCCAGTTCAAGGGCCAAAAATTGGGTTAAACAGTCCATAATATAACTAGGCCCTTTTTCTCACAAATTTCCCAGCTAAATTAGATAGCCAACCATATTCCTGGTTAAAGTCGAATTCAGTAGAAACATAGCTGGAACCGATAAATTCATAAACTAGAGGGGATTCGAACTCCACACCTGCACAGTAACTTGTGTACTCCAACATAGGTCTGTCCGTAAATATGATATATCCTATCAGCACAAGTGTTAAAACAAACGGCTCCATACTCTTCGCAAGCATGTTAAAGTCCGTAATCTTGAAGGTAGAATTCAAAATCAATCAAAAATCCCATAGGCTGCCACCAGTGTAAAGAAACTACGCTGAGAAAATGACAAGACTGCGCAACTGGATAATTCAAAGTCTTTTATCCCACCGCTTGTCACCAGTGTAAAGAAAATAAGCTGACGCTTTCTCCTTTATTCAACTATGTTAACTGCTCATCCGAATCGTCTCTTGCTTCTTAGAATAGTCTATTTCCACATGAGAGGATTCACATGTGACCGAGCAAAAGTACTACGAAGTCCAACATAATATAACTGATTTATTAGGTTAAATATAAATCTAGTCCTGTATATAGTCGAAGAGACATACGAACATGGAATATGTCCATAATAATCTTCTTAGAAAATATCCCCATAATCGGCCCAAACAAAGTCATTTCTTCTACTTGACTAAATCATAGCAAAGTCCCAACTTTACAGGAATACCCAACGTGGAAACAGTTCAGAAGTTTAACCATGAAAGCCCCCGAAGCAGCGAGTCCTTGCGTTTTTATAGTCCTAGAACAGGCCTGATACAGTGACTGAACCCCAAATATGGTAATGTCCAATGGACCAGAGGCCTGAATCATACTCTAAAAATATAAGTCTCCCAAAATAGCAGAGCAAAAAGTGTGCTAAATTAAGCACAAAAGCCTTAAGGTGAAGGATGCAGGATTCCTAACAGAACAATAGGGATCCAGATCACCATGAATTACAGTGTAATAGAAAATTAGGAAATGATGGCCCCCAAAGCACATCACATCCAACGAAACTAGCCAGCCCATCGACAGGGCTACCCAGTGGGACAGGGAGACTCTAGAGGACCCAGGACACATGACCTGCCTGGATCACCAAGCACCTAGCCAAACAGGACAGGAAGGGGCCAACTGCCCACCAGGGTCTGGGGCTGATAATGGCCCGCCAGTACAACCCGGGTCCAACCCAACGGCAGTGATGACAGGATAACCGCATCATCCACAGACAACAGGGCGGGGGAACAGGCCTATACATATTACACTCATGCTTTGGTATTTCACTAGGAAGCAAGCAAAAGGTGTAAATTTATAATGGGACAGAAATTCCAGAGATAAAACATACTGTACAAACCTTAGTAAAAGCTTAACACTATGCATTAAAAGTATTAACTTTTCTTTGAAAGAATTTTTATTTTCTTCCTGTACATTAAATCTTTCCTTGTTAGCTGCTCCACGTACTGTAGTCATTATAAACACTACGGCAATTTGGGTCTCGTCACTCATTTCGGTGTTAAGGTAACTTTCTCATCATGTTCAATTTCTTCATTTTATCACAGATAAACGCCC
Organism: Loripinus fragilis; assembly: GCA_964019695.1. Lineage (NCBI taxonomy): Eukaryota > Metazoa > Mollusca > Bivalvia > Lucinida > Lucinidae > Loripinus > Loripinus fragilis. The sequence goes on along the minus strand of OZ026517.1, from coordinate 2,078,857 downwards.
CAAAGTGCTTGGGTTATGAATGATTTTTGTTCATCAAATTCACATTGTATCTATTAGCTGTAAAATTATATGAAAACTTTAACGTTTGATGACTAGGCATGAAATAACTAATTATGGTTTCGCCATCGTAGATAATTAATCAATGACAAAACCGTATAATTATGACTAAACCGTCATTGACATTTTTTAATATAACTGTAAAAAAACACATTTAAAATCTGATTTTATCTCCGTTTTGGTAAACCAACACAGAGGTTGTTAACTAGACAATGAATTCTCGAAGCAAACATATTCGAAAGTTCTCATTTTTGTCAGCAGTAATTTTACTATAACACCGGAGTGGATGACGAGACCCAAATAGCTGTAGTGATATGACTACAGTGTGCTCTGCTATCATAACCTTTGCAAACAGTCTTATCTGGACTAGGATCTAATGGTTTGGATCATAAGGTGGGTCCTGATCTAGATCCAAACCATTTGACACTGATAGTTATCCTGAAAGAATTTTTAAAAAACTTAATTTTGAAAAAAACTTTTAAACAACAATTTTATCTGGCATTTTAAAGGGGGCGTTAACATAGAAAGCAAGTGACTTTGAGATTCAAGCCCTTACATATTTAGTTAAGGCAGCGTGTGACATACATCACTCGGCCTAAATATGGCTGCCCTCCATATATAAAACAAACATTTATATTATCTTTCTTATTTTTCATATGATTTTGATTTGGTTTGTGGCAGATTGACATACTTAATAAGGGCTTAACACTTAATAAGGGCTTAATCACATTTCAGTTTTGTTTGCTTTCAATATTGCTGTCCCCTTTAACAGTATGGGCTCAGATCAGACTATGGCTATAGAGACAACAGTAGATCACATAATAAGCAGACAACTTAAGCATAGGTTTAGATAAACAAAAAATTTCAGCGTAAAATTGTATATATTTTCTTACCCATAATTTTTAGCATATGTTTTGGATGCTCAAAAGAACCGTCTCACTGAGACGGTTCTTTTGAGTACCCACAACATATGTTTTGGTTGAGAAATAAAAAATTATTTTTCTGGTACGCACTCTTAACTAAAGGTTTGACTTAAGTCTTGAATATGCATTATGGCAGGGAAAATATTAAGTGCGGCCAGATATGTTAAGTGCGGCCAGATATATTGGTAATGGCTGAACCACGGTAATGGCTGTACCACAGTATTCTATTAAATGAAAAAGACCACAATAACATAATATTTATCTTACACATAAGGAAAAGAGACAACTTGTGACTTAATGTAGACTGATAAATATTTATTTATTTTACTTCGGTTAAGACTCAAAATGTAAACATTTGACACCTTGGACAAAATCTTAAACCACAATACAAACAGAAATTGTCAGCACTTTTTACTGTGATTAATTGGATATATAGCAGTTCAGCCAACTACAATTTGTAATTAACCCTTCTGTCAACCCTTTGTATGCTAATGGAATCTTCCATCTGGTTCACACTGGTAAATGTATACGTCGATTTGGTGATATTTACGCGTATTGCTGGTACTTCATAGACCGGAAGTGGTAGATATTGGTGTTAATACTATATAGAAAAACATGTCATATGCCTAAAGGACTATGGAATTAGATCATTTTTAAGTATTCGGCATGCACATGGTGATTTATGTAAGCATTTAGGAATAGATTCGAGTGCGGTACTCGAATCTATTCCCAAATGCTTACATAAATCGCCATGTTTAAAATGATCTAATTCTATAGTCCTTTAGGCATGTGACATGTTTTTCTATATAGTATTAACACCAATATCTACCACTTCCGGTCTATGAAGTACCGGCAATACGCGTAAATACCGCCAAATCGACGTATACATTTACCAGTGTGTGGTTTGTTACAATGAACTTGGATGTTGTACATATCAATGGGCATGCACACATCCAGAAATCTTGTCAGAGGTGGTCCAACTCATCTCTGGCAACGTTTTTTTTTTGTTGTTGAAGAGAAGAGAGAGGATCCAAATACCACTATAAAAGTGTTGGCCCTTAAGCGAAACGCCATTTAAATGGCCATTTATCGCTTACTAGCTATTTAAATGGTGTTTCGCTGGCGAGCTGAAAATGGAAAAACATTAAATGCTGGCTAATGGTAGCTTATTTATTTTTTAGGGGATCCAGACCAGTATTCCTAGGAACTCTCTTATGCTTTGTGATTTTCCAGGGGAGTCTGGACCCCCTGTCCCCTCCCTCTGGACCCGCACATGATGGGTCACAGTTTAGAATTTCTGAATTTAAATGTATTTTCATTCCCTGAGTGAAGATTATTTTAACTTAGATTACAGACCCAGATGAAATGCTGCATAAAATATGTATTTAAGAAATTCTAGCCTGTGTACAATCATACTGGTCATTAGAAAATCCTAGAACTGAATGAACTTTTGGATTTAATTGGCGATAAAACCTGTCTTGTGACTTACGACAAAGTGAGACTCAAACCTCAGCTACAGAGACAAGCTAGAAAATTGGAGCTTTGCTTGTCGCAAAACATAAGTGAGCAAGCTTTAGCCCCAGTTACACATTCACAATTTCGCCACAGTAGAGCTCAGTTCACCTCAATCGATCAAATTGTGATGCATCTGCATGATTCGTAGTAGCACCATATAGGCATCTGCGTTAATCGTACTAATACCGTAGTGATTCGTGAAGAATCTTGGTGATTCGGGAACCTCCGCGACAGCGCTACAACATGTTTAAACGTGTCGGGGTGAGTCATGTTGGATTGTGGGCATGGCCTTAGTCATAGCTCTACTGTAGCGGAATCTGGATCATTCCTAGTGGTATCGTACTACGGGTGTATTCGTGGGCGTTCAGTATGAATTGGGTACTCAACTGATACCACAATTTACCCCCGATTCATCCAGATTCATCACAAATACAGTACGACTGTCCTACAGTTATGTTGTGGCACTACGGTAGTTAGCACCATCATGAATCTCAGAGAATTCGTAGAAACACCGTAAGATCATAGTGATTTCTAAATTTTCTGTTTTTTCCATCCTGATGCATCTCGATTTTATAGTATAGGTCAGTCATCGCGACGAATTGTGGTGAATCGTAAACAGATTCGTGAATGTGTAGCTTGGGCTTTAGATATACATTCAAAAAAAGCAAATAACAAAGGCGTTGATCAGTCTGCGCAGATGCGCCTTTGTTGTTCACAAACCCCAATGACTGTGAGGACTCAGGTTTTCTTGAGTCAAGAGGCCCTTTTAATCTTAAATAATAAGCATTTCACATCAAATTAGAAGAAAAACATGTATCATTTGTAGTTTTTATACCCAGTCTTAACATTTTTCTCCATGTAGATTATAAAAACTCAGGCGTGGTTGTTGCATGATCTGTTTCACACAAAAGCTGTTTCACCTGTAATCACCTGAGTGAGATAGATGCAATTTGAGGCAATTTAGTACAAGATCAAAGAAAACAAGAAAGAAATCCCACCCTATCACATATCTGTAAATTTCATTAGCAAACAAAATAAAATGGGTAAGGGACAGATTGCTGTAAATATATCCGTAAATATGTGAGGACCACAATAGAGCAGCTAGAAAAATAGACTATTCTCTGTTTGAAAGAATTGGGCTGGCCATAATTTACCTTTTACCTGCGTATCATGAAACTATTTGATGACTTACTTAAATAAAATCCCATGCAATTAAATAAAACAAATGAGTAAGACCAGGAATCGCCACAATCACAGCCAGAGCACAGAAAATCCCATGGCACCAGGAGGAAGAGACATAAGCACACTAAAATACACACATAAAACAAGAATACAATTAAACACAGGCCTATAGTTAAGAGTGTGTAACACAAAATTAATTTTCTTATTTCTCAACCAAAACATATGTTGTGGGTACTCAAAAGAATCGTCTCAATGTTGTGGGTACTCAGTGAGACATATGTCTTGGTTTAGAAATAAGAAAAATATTCTCTGTTATGCACTCTTAACTAAAGGCCTGTTCATATTTGCAAGCAGTGAAGGCTCTACTAAGACTGTGGATGTTCAGACTTGTCAAACTCTTTCACTATTAGTCACCTATGGGATATGAAACCAAATCTCATATTATAATGTGCTGGTCCAAATGTGTGATTTTTATCATGCCTTTGGTAATGTATAGCTGGACATTAAACTTGATTTTGTACTGTATTGGGCCAGTGACCTATATAAGAGTGACTGGAAACTCCAAGGAAATACCAATACTCAACTCAAATTGCTCTGTCGTGCGTCTTACACAGGTAAATGAGGGGGAATCGATATAATTATCTACATGATTTGCCTTTTATCACGGTTTTGCAATACACAGCGTAATTTCTCTATTGTTAACCAAAACTTTGAACACGTTTACAAACACAGAAATAGTATAATTACGATGAATTATGAATCATAAGGCATCTTAGTTTATGAAAACTGTTAAATAAAGACACAGACATAGCCGTGTTTAAAGCTATATTCGTCGCAGTGAAATAGGTATTTTTTCGAAGCCATTTTTGACGAATTTCGCAAAATTCATAAAATCAGCCAATGTTTATACGGTCATAACTCCATAGGATTAGTCGTAACATTGCAGAAACATATCATTTATAAATATTTCATATATCTTTTTTCGATTGCTGTAAACAAAATGTAGCAATGAGCGATATTTATCACGAAGTACGCTCTTTAATGTACCTATAAATGCAGCGGTTTCTCAAGCTGCGTCGCCATTTTGTGTGTATACGATGAAAGGCGCGCCAGGTGTAAGTCACGTGATATCAGCCCCGACATACCTTTGTGGCTGAAAAATGGAGTGTCTAGTCACTCTTATATAGGTCACTGATTGGGCTATTAAATTAATTTCTAAAACTTTTAACACAGGTGTGAACTTTATGTCATTCCCAGGTATGTTATCATGAAGATGACTGGTGAAATTTAATGCACCTACACATTTTCCAGATGAACTTACCAGGAAACCTTGCCACATTGCAGTCCTTGTTTTAACAACACTTATCTAGAAATAGTTCTTTCAATTATGAGAGAATGGACCATTTTTTTTTATAAATATAAAATTATAAAAGGGAAAAATGTTTTAAAAAATATTCAGAAATGTTATTTTCCGAAAGGATGACCAGCTAAATCAGTTGGATGTCCAGCTTAACCAGTTGGATGACCAGCTGAATCAGTTGGATGATCAGCTAAATCAGTTGGATGATCAGCTAAATCAGTTGTATGATTAGCTAATCCAGTTGGATGACCAGCTAAATCAGTTGGATGATCAGCTAAATCAGTTGGATGACTAGCTAAACCAGTTGGATGATCAGCTAAATCAGTTGGATGATCAGCTAAACCAGTTGGATGATCAGCTAAACCAGTTGGATGACTAGCTAAACCAGTAAGATGATTTGCTAAACTTATTGGATGATCAGCTTTACCAGTTAGATGACTAGCTAAACCAGTTGGATGATCAGCTAAACCAATTGGATGATCAGCTAAACCAGTTAGATGACTAGCTAAACCAGTTGGATGATCAGCTAAATCAGTTCGATGATCAGCTAAATCAGTTGGATGATCAGCTAAACCAGTTAGATGATCAGCTAAACCAGTTGGATGACTAGCTAAACCAGTTGGATGTCCAGCTTAACCAGTTGTATGATTAGCTAATTCAGTTGGATGACCAGCTAAATCAGTTGGATGACTAGCTAAACCAGTTGGATGAATAGCTAAATCAGTTGGATGATCAGCTAAACCAGTTGGATGATCAGCTAAACCAGTTGGATGACTAGCTAAACCAGTAAGATGATTTGCTTAACTTATTGGATGATCAGCTTTACCAGTTAGATGACTAGCTTAACCAGTTGGATGATCGGCTAAACCAATTGGATGATCAGCTAAACCAGTTAGATGACTAGCTTAACCAGTTGGATGGTCAGCTAAATCAGTTGGATGATCAGCTAAATCAGTTGGATGATCAGCTAAATCAGTTGGATGACCATGTAAACAAGTTGGATGGTCAGCTAAACCAGTTGGATTACCGGCTTAATCAGTTGGATGACCAGCTGAACCATAAGGATGATAAGCTAAACCAGTAGTATGATCAGCTAAACCAGTTGTATGATCAGCTAAGTGGCTTAGTCAAATGGCTAGTTTTCAGTGGATGGTCAGCTTAACTAGTAGGATGACCAGCTAAATCAGCTGGATGACCAGCTAAACCAGATGATTGACCAGCTGAACCAGTAAGATGACCAGCTAAACCAGTTGGATGACAAGCTAATCCAGTTGGATGACCAGCTGGACAATAAGGAAGATCAGCTAAAACATAAGTATGATCAGCTAAAGCAGTTGGATGATCAGCTTACTAGTTGGATGACCAGCTAAATCAGCTGGATGACCAGCTAAACCAGTTGGATGACCAACTGAACCAGTTGGATGACAAGCAAATCCAGTTGGATGACCAGCTGGACAATAAGGAATATCAGCTAAAACATTAGTATGATCAGCTTAACCAGTTGGATAATCAGCTTAACCAGTTGGATGGACAGCTTAACCAGTTGGATGGTCAGCTTAACCAGTTGGATGGTCATCTTAACCAGTTGGATGGTCAGCTTAACCAGTTGGATGATCAGCTTAACCAGTTGGATGGTCAGCTTAACCAGATAGATGGTCAGCTTAACTATCAGCTTATCCAGTTGGATGATCAGCTTAACTAGTCGTATGATTAGCTTAACCAGTTGGATGATCAGCTTAACCAGATATATGATCAGTTTAACCAGTTCAATGGTCAGCTTAACCAGTTGGATGACCAGCTTAACCAGTTGTATGATCAGCTTAACCAGTTGGATGACCAGCTTAACCAGTTGGATGATCAGCATAACCAGTTGGATGACCAGCGTAACCAGCTGTCCAACCAGCTTAACCAATTTGATGAACAGCTAAACCAGTTTGATGATCAGCTTAATCAGTTCCTTGACCAGCTTAACTAGTTGCTTAACCAACTTAACCATTTGAATGATCAGCAAAACCAGTGGGATGATAGGCCAAACCAGCTGGATGACCAGTTTAACGAATTTTATGATCAGCTTAATCAGTTAAATGATCAGCTAAACCAGTTGGATGATCAGCTAAACCAGTTGGATGATCAGCTTAACCAGATTGATGATCGGCTAAACCAGTTGGATGACTAGCTAAACCAGTTAGATGACTAGCTAAACCAGTTGGATTACCAGCTAAATCAGTTGGATGATCAGCTAAACCAGTTGGATGATCAGCTAATCCAGTTGGATGATCAGCTAAACCAGTTGGATGACTAGCTAAATCAGTTGGATTACTAGCTAAACCAGTTGGATTACCAGCTAAATCAGTTGGATGGTCAGCTAAACCAGTTGGGTGATCAGCTAAACCAGTTGGATGACTAGCTAAACCAGTTAGATGACTAGCTAAACCAGTTGGATGATCAGCTAAACCAGTTGGATTACCAGCTAAATCAGTTGGATGATCAGCTAAACCAGTTGGATGATCAGCTTAACCAGTTGGATGATCAGCTAAACCAGTTGGATGACTAGCTAAACCAGTTGGATGATCAGCTAAACCAGTTGGATGATCAGCTAAACCAGTTGGATGACTAGCTAAACCAGATAGATGACTAGCTAAACCAATTGGATGATCAGCTAAACCAGTTGGATTACCAGCTAAACCAGTTGGATGATCAGCTAAACCAGTTGGATGATCAGCTAAACCAGTTGGATGATCTGCTAAACCAGTTGGATGATCAGCTAAATCAGTTGGATGATCAGCTAAACCAGTTTGATGATCAGCTTTACCAGATTGATAATCAGCTTAATCAGTTGGATGATCAGCTTAACCAGTTGGATGACTAGCTAAACCAGTTAGATTACCAGCTAAATCAGTTGGATGATCAGCTTAACCATTTGGATGATCAGCTAAACCAGTTAGATGATCAGCTAAACCAGTAAGATGATTAGCTAAACCAGTAAGATGATAAGCTTAACCAGTTAGATGATTAGCTAAACCAGTAAGATGACTAGCTAAACCAGATAGATGACTAGCTAAACCAGTTGGATTACCAGCTAAATCAGTTGGATGATCAGCTAAACCAGTTGGATGACCATGTTAACCAGTTGGATGTTTAGCTAAACCAGTTGGATGATCTGCTAAACCAGTTGGATGATCAGCTAAACCAGTTGGATGACAAGCTAAACCAGTTGGATGATCTGCTAAACCAGTTTGATGATCAGCTAAACCAGTTGGATGATCAGCTAAACCAGTTAGATGATTAGCTAAACCAGTTAGATGATTAGCTAAATCAGTTAGATGATTACCTAAACCAGTTAGATGATTAGCTAAACCAGTTAGATGATTAGCTAAACCAGTTAGACGACTAGCTAAATCAGCTGGATGATCAGCAGCTTAACCAGTTGGATGACTAGCTAAACCAGTTGAATGATCAGCTAAACCAGTTGGATGACCAGCTAAACCATTTGGATGATCTGTCTCAGTAAGACGGTTCTTTTGAGTACCCACACCATTTGTTTTGGTTGAGAAATAAGGAAAATAATTTTTTGATACTTGATGCACACTATTAACTAAAGGACTGACTTCAGTACCTGAAGTCCTCTGGGTCTTCACTTTTTGCCAGTACACAAAAAGTTTTGGAAATAAATTTCAGTTTGAAAGGTTTAAACTGTGGAACATATATTTTGTAGAATGTGAGACATGTCATCATTACAGTATGATAGTGAGTAAAGTGGTATTGAACGGGCTGTGAAATAACATCTGTCTTGTTTTAGCTTAAATTTCTACAGAGCAAGACACCATGTCAAAATCAGACCATGACGATGAACTATGTTTAAAATTTGAGATGAATTTAAATGATTGAATTTCTGACTTCTAGCTTGAGTGAACAATTTTGATATTTAGATAATACTGTGTTTAAGGGTTCTTTTATGGCATATTATCAATTGAACCTGTTAAATGTATCACAGAATATCATTTGTTATGAACTGTGACTTTGAGTCATGTAAGATAGCTGTTTTTTTTTATCTTGAACAATATGATCCACGTGAGGAGAAATCCTGTTTTTAGCTCAGAGTATTTTGTGAGTCTTGCTTGTCTGTTGGCATCTATCTTCAAACAACATCAACCCCTGATTTTTGCCAAATCATGCAATCTCATGCAGAATTCTGATTATGGCAACTGAAAGGGAATCTAACTTTAAAACATCTTCTTGTCAAATGTTGAAAATATTTTTGAATAAATTGTCTTTTGTGGATCCTCTACCAGATTGTTCAAATTATTAGGTTCCTTCAAAAAACATGGTGGCCAGATTGCACGGGGCCTGTTATTCTTTATATATATTTAGGGAAGATTTGAAAATAATTTCATTAAAATGTTCCTTGGGTGCATGGGTTGTTCAAATGAGTGGAAATCAAAAGATAATGTAGCATTGACAGTCAAAAAGACACTCAGTGTCATAATAAATGCTCATTATTTAAGAGCATGTGGGCTTTTTTTAGGTCAAATACAGTGGAAATACAGTCTATTATTTTAATAAAAATTGACACTTAACATTGATTCCTGTCTGACTTTATTTTATGGACTCATGCATGGCCACCCACAGAATTAAATTAGATTTTCTCAATTCACAAATATAGTATTTTGTTTGTTACAATATAATATTTCATTTATGGGAATTCTTAATTGCATTTTCTCTGAAAACTGTTGTGGATATTAACCCTAATAATTGTTAAACCTGAACCATCTACAGTAAAACCTGTGTAAAAAAAGTCACTCAAAAAGAGACAAAACGAAGATCTTAATGACAAATGGTAGCTTAATTAATGAAGATCGAAAGTATTTCAGAATGCAATACTTTTGACCTGCATTAAGTGATAATTGGTCTTGAAAACCAATTTTTGGTCTTTTTGAGAGTGGCTGTTTTACGCAGGTTTTACTGTACATGTAATTTTCAAAGAGCTGGTCCATTTTTAATGTAAGGGGTGTCAGGCATAATTGCATGACAATATCCAAATTATCTAAATCAATGATACACAAATGAGCCAGTGCATGAGATTTCCAACAATGTGGCATTTTGACATGTGTAGACTCAGATGAGCCTCTGCAGCCTACTTTTAAGATAGACACTCCAAATGGTGTTCAGTCAGTAGCTTAGCAATCATAGAATACTCAAGCGACTAGCAAAGGCTCTGATCAGACTGCAAGTATGCGCAGGCTGATAGGAAGCTTTGCTGGTCGCATATACCACATTGTTGGAAATCTCATGCACTGGCTCAAATATGAGCTTAAATAAGTGGCTGTCAGCTCAACTTGAGATCAAGAGGTCCCTGGGTCGAATCTCTCAGGAGACATTGCGTTGATAGTTCTTAAGCAAGGCAGTTTATTCTCATGTACTGGACCGACCTACAATGACCGCAACTGTTGTCTTTGACCATAAGTAATACTGTAACTCAAATAATAAACTTATGGCATTTAAATTCATAGATAATTTGTTTGGGATAATGGTAAATTTGTTTTTAGTCTGAAGGTTTGTGGTTTCTGTGTGGTTTTCTTGTGGCTTTCTGTATGAGAATTGCTGAAAGACAGAATCCATTCAAAGTGTAAACATTTTCGACATACCTGAGGATTACAGTGTATAATCTGCACTTATCTCTTCCTTGGCGATTTTAAACTCCTTAGAATTTAATTTTGTTTACCTCTTGTAATATCTTATTAGGTTGCGCAGTCATACGATTTTGTTATCATTTTATTACATATTTTCATGCTCCTGTACTCTCAACATAATTTTGACCTACTTATTTAAAATTAACACATCCTTTTAGAGTTTGATTGCATTATATCAGATTGATATTTCTTGTCATATTTTACTTGCCATCTATTGTACCCAAGAGTTTGTGCCAATATGGAGGCCAGCCTTTGCAATAAAGCTGCAAGATAATGTGGAAATGCAGAGATTTCAGTACCCACTGCCTGTACATGTGATTGTTTAGTTGGTGTTATCCCTGTATAATCCTTATGTTTTGACCTTAGTAGCAGAACTGTGAGTGTCAGATATTACTACACTGAAATGATATGTATAGTTGCATCACCATTTGGAAATGGGCATGACAAATACATGTTACAAGGTATGAAGACAACAATATGCCAGAAGGATGGGATTTGTGGTCACAGTCCTTATAGATAGTGTTACCAGAACATCTAACCACAAGTCTGATACATCACTGACACCAGATGAAGTTATTTTCATTACGATATAGGTAATAAAAAAACTATTAGAATCTCAGGCCATTTTTGGACAAAAACAGATTTTACTCTTTTTTTTTTTATTTAGCCACTGTAAGATGAGGAAATTTTTTTTAAATCTCAGAACTATCTTTAAGTTGTGCATGTAAAGCTTTTTTTCTGACATTTGTCTTGTCTAGCAATAAAATGGAAGGAGGAAATATCTGCACATCAAGTAATTTTTTTTCATCACTAGCAAAAACAGTGGAAAATGTACCAAATTCGGTGCAAATATAAAGTGGAAAAGAAAATTAAAAACAAATCGACAGTCCAATTTAAATGCAATGATGGGTAAAATCCAGAATGGTCCAACAGTTACCAATAACATGATATCAAACTGATTTGCTCTTAGAATAATATTGCGAGCATATTTTTTGATTTGACATCAATAAAATACATATGCGCAGCATTTTGGGAGTTGCGGCAGGCCCGAGAATCTTATAATTAATTTAGTCTGGCCTTAAATAATTACCCTTAATATTTAGACAATTTTAACTAATCTTGCCAAATTTAACCTCTATATATCTGGTATGTGGCAGAATGACAAACTTTACAAGTCTCAGATCTGGGTGTACCTGGTTTGATCAGGCTTACATCTGCTTGAATACTTAGGGTAAATACCGCTGACAAAGAGAAAATCAAAATGAATTTCTTAAATGACTTTAATCCATTTCTAAACTAATATTTTGGCTGATAAACAACTTTGCGGTTTCTGGCATTAGATTGAACAGCGAACGCAAATTGTTACTTTTCATGACCAATTTGCTACCGTAACTATTACTCAGTAACCCCTGGTACAATGGTATCGATGATATGAAATTGATATTTGGGTATCACACGAAAAAAGATGCCTTCTTATGTGAATTGAAATTGTTTAATGGCATTTCCTGGTGACAGATGATTCACCTAAACTACAGTGGTCAGCTAGATCACAGTATTTTCAGCCTGAACCTTCAATGATCAGGTTAACCCGCTTCAATCACCAGACTTACATCTAAATTTCGAACACTAGTTGCCTGCCAAAAAGGCTTAGACAAACAGTGCAGACCCAGGCTGGGTCTAGCTTCTCTGTTTTTCTATTATTGACAAGCATTTTGTGAATTCCAGCCCTGTAAACCAACAATTTTTATGAGAACGTGTTCGAAAATTTTAGAACATTTACCATGCTTGTCTTAAGGCAGCACATGCCTATTAAATAAATGCTCATTGTTATATCTCTGACCCATGATACATGTATTTACAATGGCAACTTGGTTTGAGAAATAATTGTGAAATTCACTCAGGCTAAAGTGGTCAGGGGTCTCTGATGTTCTCAATGATGTTGATAAAGTAGATATATGATGTTGATAAGAATATTTATGAGCTTCTGTTTTCACAAGTAAGTTTTGTGGAGTTTTATGAACATTTTAACAATTCATGCCTGTTTAATTGAGCCTCACAAAAATGCTTTCATTCCAATCATTTTAACTTAAACCTTAAAACACCAGCAAAAAATTCATCTGAAATTCCGTCTGCTAATGTCGTCTGCTGCAAATTATTGCTAACATTATTTAACAAAGTTAAGTATAGAGACAAACAGTGTGGACCCGGAGCAGTCTGATCTGGGTCTACAGTGTTTGTTGGAAAGGCTTCTTAAACATTTCAGCAGCCGACAAAAGCAGACGACTTTTGTTGTGATTGGCGTTTTAAGGGTTAAACTCTTTGACTGCTTGCATGGTAATTTTGCATGCTTTGTCATATATGAGCATTATTGTTTTTAAAGTATCAATATCGAAAACTTATCATCAGGAATACCATTATGACAGATCAAGTTAAAGAGCTAAGAGTCTTAGCACTGTCATTTCATTTCTCATTTTTTAAATATTTTTTGTTTTTTTTTTATTCAAAATATTATATCTGCAACGAAATTATACATGGCGCCATATATGTGTTACGGATGTTAGTCATGATGTTTACATTACAGTTCTTTGAAAAAGAAATGCAATTACGAGAACATAACAAAAGCCGTTCATATCATGCGATGATACAATATTTTGCAGCGATTTAATGAAAAACGTAATTTTATGAACTCAGACTATGACATGTTTAACCTTGGATGTAACCAGATACATTTAAATACTGTTTAAATGGTATGCTAATGAATACTTGTTGAATTTAAATGTGTTTTGCAAGAACAATTTAACTTAGATCATCCCATGATAGTTTAAAGGAACGTTGTATGCAACAAAGGACCTTATATTGAAGACCTTATAGTTTTACTTTACTGTGAACTGTAGATTATCATGACGTCGCTTCTGGGAGTGAAATAGCGCCATGCAATAAAATTGATAAGCCACTAGTGGTTTACAGATTTACATGAAACGTTTTGACGTCCATAACAATGTTGCGTACATAATGACAAAATTATAACGTTTTTACTCCAGAAATGAGATTTCAAATTATCTTAATGTCATACAATAAATAGAATCTAACATTCGTACTCTTGCATTTTATCTCTTTTCCCCAACTCGTTTGATAAAGTCAATAAAATATGAGCACTCATGTAAGATACTCTATATGATATTTATACCATCCTTACCAACTTTAAAATATTTTTTTTTAAGTATGTATGCATGGGGAAAGTTTTCAGGATTATTGAATGCAGAGTTAGGAGTAGACTTATAAAGTCTGATGAGATGTTTTTTTTTGCATATACTTTTCGCTTATATTGATCTATTTCACTAAATATCCATATTCCTCTCAAATACTTTTTTCTCTTCTGCTATCTCATCATAGATGTTGAGCTGAGATAAATTAAAATTCTGGACTGGAATACGGCAAAAGATAAGATGTGGAATGGTATTGGTTGGTATGGATTCATAGGTCCTACAACATCTACGACTGATATAAGTCTAAGTTAGGAGATGCCTTGGTGTAGTAGATAAAGCACTCGCCTTGTATCCAGGGGCCCTGAATTCAATCCACAGCTCCTCCACTCTGTCGAATGAAACTGAGGTTTTATAGCTGTGTTAAACCCAAACTCACCTGAAACTATTTTAGCAAAAAGTGTAAATCCTGATGTCCCCTTCAGCTGCATTTCATCTGTGTCACAACTTCAAAGTACCCAGTTACATGTCTGCAGTACACAAAGGGTAAAAAGCCTGTATTAGGAGCTGTGCATGACTGATGCCATTCTCCATATAAAGCAATAAAAATAACTTGTGATTGTGAAATTACTCACATGCATGAGCAGGATGTTTAAATTCTTAATGATGCACAGCCTGAGAAAGACTTGTTTTGAAATAATCACTGTAACAAAGATTACTCTAGGTATCTGCAGTCTGGTCTATGCCATTTATGTTCACTTCCTATAGATCATATTAAATATTCTGGATGCATTGACTACTCTTTTTCTATGCAAGTAGGATTGAGCCAGAACAGTTTTTCTTTGATGTGGCTAATCGTTAATGTCACCAACACAAAAGAGAGTTTAGATAATTATTTCACAATAGGAATTCCGGCAAGGAATGTTTTAAATCTCTCAGTTTATAAGATGAATATAAAGGAAAATAAACCTGCATCATTTAGTACTATTTAATCTCTTTTCAATAAATTTAAAAAACATGGTATAAAACAGGTATTGATTGGCTGGTCTGCATATCACAAAGACAGCTAAAGTGAGGTTGTGAGTTGGAACCCTGGGTCAGACACATTATTATGGGGCCTTCAGAGATAATACTGACACAAGTCACAAGCAATTTACATTGTCATACAACTTATTTAGTTCTTCTCATTGAAGTAGCGTAGCTTGTCACAATTACTCATACTTGGGGAGCGCAGTGGCTCAGTGGTAGAGTGCTTGACTCGATATAGGGGGGTTGCAGGTTCGAGCCTCACTGGTGGCACTAAGTTGTGTCCTTGAGCAAGATACATTAATCCCTGCTTAGTACTGGTTCAACCCAGGAAGACCCGACCCTTCCTGACATAACTGAAAAATTGTTCACAGCTGGGACGTAAAGAATCAAATCAAACAAATACTCATACTTATGGAAGTGAGACTTGGATAAACCTGTATGTTCATGATATAACTGAAAAAATGCTGAAAGTGACAGTATCATCATTATGTACACAAATATAGTAAAACCTGTCTTAAGCGGTCACTCAAAAATAGACAAAACAATGATCTTAATGACAAATGGTAGCTTAATGAAGGTCGAAAAACTTTTGACCTGCATTAAGCGATAATTGGTCTTTAAAACCAATTTTTGGTCTTTTTAGAGTGGCCGTTTTATACAGGTTTTACTGTACACAAAACAGATATTTTGAAAGGACCTTTTTAAATCAGTTTCAGATAAAAGCAGTAAAACTCTTGTTGAAGCTCTCTAAGTAGCCATTAGGCAATGGATAATAGGCTATTATCAATTATAAGTGTAAGTAATTCATATTATATTATAATGATTGTTGATTGTAATTTAATTTACCATCCCAGTTTATATTTATACTGTTAATTCAGAAATTTTAGAGAGATTTTCATATTCATGAATATATTGCTAAAAGACATATTTGCAATGTAAAAATGCGACTGGATCAAGCATGGCTTACCTACTTCATAGGCTATTATCCTTTATTTGTGTTGGTAATTCATATTTTATTTCAAATGATTGTTGATTCTAATTTGATTTACCAGCCCACTTTATAAATACTGTTAATTCAGAAATTTTAGGGAGATTTTCATTTTCATGAATGTATTGCTGAAAGAGATATCGATGTGCAATGTAAAAATGCAACTGGATTTACCTACTTCTGTAAATGGCAGAGTTATTTTCCCATTTTGCGAGGGTTTTATAGATTCTGAATTAACATTATGATAAATAATTTACTCAATTAATTGAAAAATATACATGAGATCTCATGTTTTATTGAATTTATTAAACGAGTTGGGGAAAAAAGATAAAATGTGAGGCTTGCCGAGGCATGCTCCTCTTATGCACTTGTTGCATCAAAGAAGTATAATATGTTTGTTTGTATTCCCTAGATTACCTTAGATCTGCAGCATCCTATTAACTTAAATAAATTTTAGAGGCTAAATAAACACTTCATTGAGACTGTCCCAAGATTTTACCTACAGGTACAAAATGTATTTTCACAGGTTTAGATAAACAAAAATTTTCAGCGTAAAATTGTAAATATTTTCTTTCCCATCAATTTTAACATATGTTTTGGGTGCTCAAAAGAACTGTCTCATTGAGATGGCTCTTTTGAGTACCCACAACATATGTTTTGGTTGAGAAATAAGAAAGTTAAATTTTGTTACGCACTCTTAACTAAAGTCCTGTACTTTAGTGTGGGAAATAACACTTGTTACAAAATAGAGTTTAAATGGAATGTAAATTTTAATAGATATGTAAATGTAATCATGGTTCTTGATAAGAGGAATGCCTAACCCCAGTTTAGCCAAACTATTTTCAGTGTTTAGTTAGATATTTTTTTAATTAACCACTCATGAAAACATATAAAAGAACCACCTCCATGTCCCCAATATCACATACTGCATCTGTTTTCTCTAGCTAGTCAGTATTGTCAGATTCCCATCTTGGTTGTTTAACTTTGCTAGTATTTTGTGTTAACATTTGAAATTCTGTTAGAACATATCATTCTAAATTCCCAGACATTGGGAAATCTGCTCTATTTTAAGTTCTGTATGTTCTATGTAGCAATCATGTGCACCTGCTGAAGCAAAATCTGGTTGGTAGAAAATCACATTTTTAGCATATATTTACAGGCATCTGCAAGGATGAAAAATCTTTGGGTCTCCTTATGGTTTATACTTCATGGTTGGAACAGAATAGTTTTGCCACAATTTTGAAAAAGTTGAGTTGGCATAATTTTCTTTGGCTGATGTCAGACCATTCACTCGATCTTCCATAATGCTCATCTATCTGCCACTTTTTAGCTCACCTGAGCCGAAGGCTAAAGGTGAGCTATTGTGATAGGTCTTTGTCTGTCCCTCTGTCCATAAATTTTTTCTTTAAAGGACATCTCCTTCTGAACCACCGGTCCAAATTTCATTTAACTTCACATGAATGTTCCCCATGATGCCCTCTTTCAAAATTGCATAAATGATTCTGCTTCACCAAACAGGAGGACTGCCAGAGCACCAAATAAGAAATCTTTAAACAACATCTGAACCACTGACCCAAATTCAATATAATTTCACAGAATTGTTCCTCATGATGCACTCTACCAAAATTTCACATATGGTTCCACTCCTGATCAGTCATTCTCAGGTGAGCGACCCCCTGGGCCCAAGGGCCCTCTGGTTTGAAAATAATTTTTGCTTCAAATATCTTTTGAACCATGTATGCTTGGGTCTTAAAATTTATATGTTGATTTCCGTTGACAAATTAGCTGATCTTTATTTTTTCTTTTCAGAGGTATCTCTATTTTTGGAGTTATATCACATCGTTAGAACCATTCAAGTTAGAATCTTTATTTTTCTGAAATGATCAACTGGTAACTCCTGAATGAACTTCATAAGTTTTTGACACTTTTATGGCCCTTTTTTCACATAAAGTTGATGAGCCTAAATATTGACAAGGATACAGTTCGGGCACTCTCAATTTCTAGTTTGATTTATTTTTTATTCACTTATTTATGTGAATTTCTAAGATAAGAAACATATTTTAAAGTTCAATTTTCGTTTGTGTTGTATGAACTTGAACCGGATAAAAACATTTAGTATCAAGAATGTGGGGTGTTCTGCTGTTGATCTTATCTTTATGTGCAGTTTCATGCTTGGATAACACATTTCTCAGGTGCAAATCAGAGGTTTTGATGGGAAACAAAACTGATGAATGATGGTGCTCATGCTAAGAAAGAAAAGGCCAATATTATTTTTTACAAAATAAAACTAAGGCCAGAATTTTTTTATTAGTTGATTCACGGGAATTTTTTTCAGATTTAGGGTCGGGGGAATCTATCTTGCCGTTTACACACATGAAATGTAGAAATATTACATTAGGCGCCAAGTATTAACCCTGCAGTAGGGTGCAAATTGCACATTTTATATTTTGTCCATTTCACGCTTTAACACTATCCCTTTAATGATATCTAATGTTGATTAGATTATTTGAGTTGCGACATGATTTCCAAAAATGTGGCATTTTGACAAGTGTAGACTCAGACAAGCCTGTGAAGTCTCCTTTTAAGCTTAGAAACTCCAAATGATGTTCGGTTGGAAGCTTAACAATCATAATAAGAATATTCAAGCGACTAGCAAAGGCACAGGCTGCTTGTCGCCCATACCACATTGTTGGAAATCTCATGTCACAGCTCAGTTATGTTGTGAGATATCAAAAGAACCACCTCAACCTCCAAAAACACATGTTAACGGCTTATGTCGTTGTCTCATATTTTGTGGGCAATGTGTCTACTCTTGATATCCAGCCGTTTCATTATTGTAATAATTTGAATTCACCATATAGATAAAGAACAGTCTAGATCATCAGCAGCAAGTAATGATCTGTCTGGTAGCACACTTTTTAAACAATTAGAAAAAAATGGATCCTTCAGAAATAGAGAGAACCTACAATATTAGAAAACAACAGACTCCGTTTTATTGAGACTCTGTTCATGAGAACTAATGGAAAGGGCAACAATTCTGACACGCCCCCTAGCACCGGTACCGGCATATGCGGTATGCATTCTGCTTTCTGTCAGTCAGAGCCCAATATTCCCAATTTGAAAGTGGTATAAAAATTAAAAAAAAGTTATGCAAATGCCGAGTGAGTGTTTTAAATTATTATCGAATATGATAATCCAGGCTAAGTGACAGAAATTAAATTAGTTGACATGTTTGTCATTAGGTTTCATAAATCACATATCGATCAGTAATTTCGGCATATTTCTTTGTACAGTAGGAGACAAACGTTTCAAACGAGTTCAAATGTTAACCGTTAAATTACCTTTTGTCAATAAGTTTGACAAGATAAAGGTGTCAGTATGAATTTCAAGGTATAGATATTTTTAACTCTTACCTTGCTAGCGCTGGCTTTTGTTGTCTTCTGATAACCTTTGCAAACAGTTTGGACCCAGATCAGGAGCGACAAAACGGTGGCCCTGATCTGAATCCAAACCATTTGGCACTGTGATAGTACCTGAAAGAATATTTTGAAAAATTTTAATTTTGAAAAAAGTCAGCAGACTACAACAAACACATGGAAAATTACCCAGCATGCAAAGAATTGATATGTATTTCAAGCTCAATTGTAACAGATTTCACACCAAATTCATTGCTTTCTATAATCACTTTGTGGAAACAGTCAAGCGCGGATCCAGGAATTTTCGCCAGGTGGGGTCCATGTCAGCCTGACAAAAAAAGCTCTGACAACGTTTTTTTTTTTTTTTTTAGTCCTCAACTTATTTTACAGAAGTCAAATGGTCAATTTCAAAGAAATCTATCATTTTTCTAGGTTCCAGAGGGGGTCCAATATTTTCCGGGGGGGTCCAACTTTTTCCAGGGGGGGTCCAATTGCTTATTCCCTATAGAGACCCATATAACTTGTGATTATCCAGGGGGGGTCCGGACCCCTGTCCCCCCCCTCTTGACAGTGTAGACCATAAAGATCTATGAAATTGGGGCTCTATGTACTGGATTCACCAATGTCATCAATTCTGTAACTAATTAGGATAACAGTTATTCAAAATTTTCATTTGGGGGGTATATCGTTGGATATACCATGGGAAATTTAGCTGAGCCGTAAAACGTGATTTCCGAACGTATATATGACAATATACTTCCCCAAATGAAAATTTTGAATTTGGTTATCCACATTCTAATGCACTTCTGCGGTTTCGTCGCACATTGGAGTGTTGCAAGCCGCATAATGGCGCACGTCATCCAATGAACTATGACGTAAATAATGACATCAAACTGTTTCCTACAGTATATCATAGGATATATACTGTCGCAAATTTTTGAGGTTATCCAATCAGAAGTCATGTTACAAAACCAAGTGCATTAGAATTCTGTATCACTTGAGTATTGAACTACCAATCTCTTCTGAAGTATGTGCCCATCATAACTGGATGGAGTGGCTGGTCATTGCAGTGTTACACTTAATTCAATTAGTAGGTTTGTTCAAATTGTGAACATGCCGCCACCACTAATAATTATTCAGATGGCCATCTTGACTATAGATTTTTCTGCCAAACCTCTTGTCAACTTAAGCTGAAATTTGGTGTGGAGCTTCGAATTCAATCATTTTGTATACATGTAGCTGCATGTTTTCATGAAAATCATACTAAATTTTTGTTGTTGTTTTTCCAGGATTATTAACTAGTACTCTACAAACGTTTCACGAAGCAAGTTGTGACGGTGAATCAATGAGTATGAGTTGTCCTGAAGGCATGTTAATCTCCATTCAGTTTGCGCAGTACGGTCGACAAGTTCCAAGCAGTGAAATGTGTCCACACGGTATCCAGGGGGACGACCCTTCAACTTGGAATTCAAGGTCATATGCTGCAAGACAAGTTGCATTGTGGGAAGATACGAACTGCTTGGCAACAACATCTTTGACGGTAGGGTCAGATAATGATGGTTATTATTTTACAGTAAATGTTCTAAAATTTGAACACTTTTCTCTTTCTGTTCTCAAATAAAATGTTGATTTTCAGAAAATTCTTGCCGGAATAGCAAACAGGGAAGACCCTGATCAGACTGCTTCTTCAGAAGCTGTCTGATCTGGGTCTGCCCTGTTTGTCTGGGCCTTTTTGGCAGGCAACTAGTGTTCGAAATTTTAGAACATTTACTGTACTCAGGCCTCAAGATAAGAGGGTGTGATTAAAAATTAATTTTCTTATGTGTCAATGTTAACATATGAGCTGCGACATGTGATTTACAACAATGTGGCATTTTGACAAATGTAGACTCAGACGAGCCTGTATGTGCCGCTAAGTTGAAGTGAGTCTCCTTTTAAGCTTAGGATCTCGAAATGCTGTTCGATCAGTAGCTTAAAAGTCATAAAAATTATTTAAGCGACTAGCAAAGGCTCTGATCAGTCTGTGCATATGTGCAGGCTGGTCTGAGCCTTTGCTGGTCTTACATACCACATTGTTGGAAATCTCAATTATGTTGTGAGATATCAAACCACCCAGAACAAATGTTAACATTGATGGTAAAAAATAATATTAATGGGATAACTGTATTCAACATTTTTAATTGTGGAGGTATAGTGTCGGATACACAGTTGAAAATTTAGTTTTACAGGGACATGTTAGCAAAGTCGTAAAACGTGATTTCCAACGATATATCCGATTATGGCCCTTCCCAGATGAACATTTTGTATATCCAGGTTATCCACATTCTGCTTCTAATGCAATTAAGTGCTTGTTTACCCTTGAATTCTTTGTCTAGTCTCAAATTGGAGCATTGCAAGCTGCATGCCATCCAATGAAATCTGATATAATAAATGAAGTCAAACTATTTCCAAGTTCCGACAGTATATCGCGGATACACTGCAGGGATATACTGCCACGATTTTCTAACGTTATCCAATCAGACATCGCGTTACAATAGCTCATCAGAACAGGCCTTTTAGTTAAGAGTGCGTAATTTAACAGAAAAGTATTTTTCTTATTTCTCAACCAAACCATATGTTGTGGGTACTCATTGAGACGGTTCTGTTGAGCACCCAAAACATATGCTAAAAATTAAGGGTAATTTTACACTGAAAATGTTTGTTTCTAAACCTGTGTAAGAATATAAATGCTTTGAGCAAGCACATTTTGATTTTCAACGCTCATATGAGATAGGGTCCACAATTTGCACATATCATGACACCTTTCAAAGTAAAAAAAAGTGATATTGAGACCGGGTATATCTCATGGGGTTGGAAAGATCATTATTGAAAAAGTTGGGAATGTGTAAGTGTGGCCCCATGCTATGAAACCTGATCAGCTGAACTCTCAAGTACACCCCAGCGGCCTTTTCCCAACAAGAATGAAATAAGTAGGCCACCATTCTCCTACATTCTTTTTTGAAGAGGTTTTTTCTTCATACAAAGGTTGGCAAAAAGTTCAAAGGTGAAAGTTTTTAGTATTTGAACATGGAGACAATTTCTGGCCCAGCACATGAGATTTTGGTTACTCACAAAAGCCTTGGATCCAATAAACACCATGAGGTCTAAATTTTAGTCTGAGTCTTCATCTACAGCCATATTTTGTGTTTGCGAGCTCTGGGGAGTCTGTACGGATACACTCCCCAGAGCCTTTGTTGCTTGACAATGCGATAAGTACCAAAATCTTGTAAGTCTTGGCCTGTACGAGTCATTTCCCATCAAGCTTGCACATTATTGCAAGTGTGTACGATGTACAAGAAATAGTTATACCATGGGTTGTCTGCCTGTACATAGAGATAATCCACAAGCTTTAGCTTTAGGTGCAGTCTTTGCTTCCAAAGGATACCCTTTTAAGAACATTATATGGTATAACTATTTTATACCACCTACATTAGTTTAGACCTTGCATAGCACGAGATGTTTCGTGCTAAAGTTGGTTAGGGTGGTATAAGATGTGCAAACTTCATAGGAAGTGAAGCTGGTTGGGGTATCCAATGGACACATTTCAAGCTGCCATTTTGTGATACCCATGACGGGTATGGGTTTAAATGAATGGTGAATTAGACAAATAGTGCAGAGCCAATGCATTTGCTCTTTTGGACCCAATGAATTTGCTCTTTTGTGAGCTTAGTTGGATTTTGTCGTCCTAACTGTTTTTCATTCGGTATATTTTGGTTTTATGTGATACTTCATTCTTGTTATCAGAATATCTTTTTACCTTTATTCACAAAATCACAGTAACTTGAGCGGATACTTTTTCTTTAAAAAATGAACATTTTCTCACTTCCCTTCTGTGTTGAAGTTGAGTTTAACAATGACCAGGTTAACCAGGATGGTATTAAATTGGAGTCACATCGCGAGAAAAGCTGTGTTCAAGAGGCTTGCAACCAGATATGATTCAAACTAACCTGCTCAGCTACAGAGACAGAACTCTTGAAAATTTTGACATAGGATGTATAGTTTAATTTCCTTTTTATTTTCTGATGGGTCTGTGGGGATGTACAGGCTGATCTGTAGCTTTGTTGGTTTAACCCTTCTTCAACCATTCACAACAACCTTTAGTAGCCTAGAGCAGTCTGATCAGGGTTCAGAGTGTTTGCTTCGAAAGTAAAACACATTCAAAATTGAAGTAAAACACATTCAAGAGTGCATTTCAATATACATGTACAGCAGATCTTATTAGCAGACGCCATTTCCAGGGTGGATAAGGCGATAAAGTCAAAAAGCATTGTACGTCTCTTATGGTTTAGATATGCAGATAGCAGATACTTTTATAGCAGATTTGTATGTACGTCAGAACCTACAAAAATATTGGGACTTACAGTTTTAATTTGTCAACTCTTGTCTTGCATAATCATAGAGGATCTTACATGAGTGCTCATGTATTATTGAATTTATGAAACGGGTAGGGGAGCATTTAATCGCTTTTTTTGCAATGAGTTTGATAAATACAACAATATAGGAGCACTATGATGTGCAGATACTTCTTATCATATGACGTTAAATATATTTTGTAATCACATTTTTTTGTTAAGAAAACATCTAGATTTTGTCATATATATGTGACATTATTACAGGTATATTGTTACTCATATCTGTAAACCACTAGTGGTTTAACTATTTTAATACATGATGTTATATCACTCCCAGAAGCGATGTCATGCAGTTTATAGAAAAGTATATACCAATGACTCTGGTGTCCTGTCAATGTTTTCTCTGAAACCACTGGGCTCCTAAGGATGGGAGAACTAAAGTTTGTAAAATGGTCCTGTTCACGAGACCAAGATGGCCGCGATTCCCATATATGGTAGAAACCATTTAAAAAACATTTGAAACCTTCTCCAATGACCTTGGGCCTGGGCATGCAGCATCAGGGATGTAAGTCTTACCAAGTTTGTTCAAGTGATGGTCCTAGGTTGACCCTGACCTACATGTACTTAAGGCAAAGGCCAAATGTGGTTCCTTAATGCATTTAAGTGGGAAAAACTTGAAAAGTTGAGTTTCTGAAAAGTGTTGAAGCCAAATTTTTATTATATTCATTAAACTAATTACAGATGTATTTAACTTTAAGAGATTTATTATGACTAAAGTTCATCACCAAAAGTCAACGTTGACCTTCGGCCAAGGTCATTCATATTGGACTGCCATCAATATATTTATAAACTTATTTTTCTTAAAGTCAACTTTCGTGGGTATGCCAACCTTAATTTGACTATATGGTCCAGATCTCATGACCAAAACTCAAAAAATCTTCTATGCAACCAATTTAGGGCCATTATCCTTGGGTCTTGGTATGTAACAGTTGGAATGTGGACCCTACAAGAAAGTTTGTTCGAATGATGATCCTTAGGTTGATCTTGACATGGGATATCTAAATTCTTGTGACTCAGTCATCAGCTTTAAGTACTTCAGTACCTTATGGTCCTCTGATAGATCTGATGGTCATGACTGGTCACAGGTTAGACTCGATGATACAGTTTTTTAAGATTCTTTGACCAACAGTGCAGACCCATGCACTGTTGGTCAATAATTCCAGTATACAAATTCTAAGGGTTAAATGTTTTTCAAGACATCTTAATTTGCTGCACAAATGACATCTTTTTGAATATCGTTGTTCATCAGCAGTACTTGGGTTAATTATTTACTGAAAATTTATGTGAAACATTTATTTTCGACTTTTTGTTGTCAGTGTATGGCAAGATAACAGTTTTTGCTCTTCTCTTTTATCTCAGTACAAAGACTAAATTGTCAAAAAATTATATTTTTGGCATTGATTAATATTTTAGTACTAATGCCTTTTGTTTTCTAGTGCCCTTATAGCAAGTTTGTATGAAATGAGTACTTTTAACTGCTAATGTGTCCGCTGATATTATAAATCTTGCAAATTGTTTTAACCCAGATTGTTGGGCCTCATTGTTTGACACTCGGACAGTATTCGTGAAAGAATACATTTGAAAAGTTAATTTCAGTCTAGTGGGTAAACAACTGATTGTCAACCAGGTCATGCAGTTTGTGAAAATGCTCATAACTCTTGAACCACCTGATATATTTTGATCGATTTTTGCATACATGAGTATTGCAACATTGTCTAACCACTGACATGCGTTACAGCCTTTTGTGATGGACGAGGCTTTGCTGAGCATCAGTCCAGCTGGTAGTGATCAGTTAGTGAAAATGCTCATATCGTATATTTGGATAAAATTTTGCATACTTATTTATTTTAACATTGTCCAGCCACATTGGTATGCAAAACAGTGAAGAGGCAGCTGGGAGAATTTAAATCGTAGAAAACTGCCGAAATCACAAAATCTATGTTAAATTGAAAAATTTGCATTATTAAAACAACAATATTTTAAAGACTTCTGGTATCAAAATTTTGCACGACCCGCAGGTATGCACTATAAGTAATCACTGTGATAGTCTGTCTGCTCGTCCTTTTGTCGGATACTGATTATTAGCTCACCTGAGACAAAGGCTCATGGGCGAGCTATTAGTATACCAGTGACTCCATCATCCGTCCGTCCATCCATCAACATTTTCAAACATCTCTTCTGAAACCACTTGTCCAATTTAACTCAAATTCCATATGAAGTCTCCTTGGGACGCGGAAACAAAAGTTTGTTCAAATGGTGCTGGTCACATGACCAAGATGGTCACCACACCCATATATGGTAAAAACCCTTTAAAAATTTTCTTCTCCAGAACCAGAAGACTATAACGTACCTTGGGACCTAAGGTATGTTGCATTGGGGATGTGGGGCCTGCAAAGTTTGTTCAAATGATGATCCTAGGTTGACCTTGGCCTACTTTCAGTCAAAGTAAAATATGCTTCCTAATGCATTTAAAATGGAAAAATTTTGAAAAGTTGATTTTTTCAAAACTGTTGAAGCCAAAGTCATTATTCTAACCTAATGAGACAATAGGGCTGCAACGATCATACAACTACCTCACGATACGATACGTATCACGATATTTGCCTCACGATACGATACGTATCATGATACATTTTTGACAACTTAGGAACCTTAGAAATAACATAGATTTTTGATGTTAGGAGAAGTAAATACTCAAATATTAACCCTTGTCATGCTTGATGCTTTATGTACTACACTCTTCCCCAGTTTTTATCAAATTCATTTAAAATATATCAATTATTAGCATGTATTTACAAGCAAAGCCAAAAACCGTGTATATTAAGGTCAGCTGGATTCTCAAAAGCCAGATGATCTTGTTCTACACTGTCTCAAAACAGGATATATCAAAAGTTTAGCATAGAAAAGGATTTACTGATTAAAGCAGAAAAATTAAAAGGGAAAATGGTCACATTCCTTTTGTACAAAAACATATATTTTTAAAATTCAGATGTAATATATAACACTAATAGTGTATCGTTAGCGTATCGCGAAATGACCTCACGATACGATATGCATATTGTCAGAAAACTTATCGCGATACGATACAATTTCAGTGAATCGTTGCACCTATGAGACAATAGCTATAAATAAGTTGAACTTTCAGCCAAGATTGCTTATATTGGAGTCCACTCAATATATTAAGCACCAGTCATTTGTATCCACTGCTCCCCTACCTACGGGGATGGGCAGGGATAGTGACCCTTCACTTTTCAGAGCACTGGTATAAGCCCCGCCCTGTGGGGACAAGCTGATAGTAACAACCCTACTCTTAGCCCAGCCCTACACTACAGAAAATCTCACTGGGGCAGCTATCCCAATCATGTTATAAACCCTGCAATTCTTAGGCACTGTGGGGACAATCAAAAAGTACTTTCCCTGCACCATTGCCCGGCTATTCCACCTCTATCCCCGTAGAGGGGTGGGGGGGCGTGGATACAAATGACTGGTGCATTAAAACAGTTTTCTCATAATTAAACCATTAGGCCAATTTAACTCAAGTTTCATATGCAGACTCCTTACATTAAGTTTGTGGAAATTTGTACAAAATGTTCTTGTCACATGACCAAGCTGGCCGCTATGCCCATAGACCAAGCTGGCCGCTATGCCCATATATGGTAAAAGAAACTCTTAGAAAATATTGTACTCCAGAACCAGAGGGCCAATGACCTTGGGACTTGGTATATAGCATTAGAGATGTGAGGCCTACCAAGTTTGTTCAAATGATCCTAGGTTGTCCTTGACCTACTTAATGTCAAAGTCTTATTTGCTTCCTTATGCATTAACATGGAAAAAAAATACTTTTAAAGGTTAATTTTTTGAAAACTGTTGAAGCCAAAGTCATTATTCTCACTTGATATGTTTAACCTTATGAAATAATTTCCAAAGGTCAAGGTTGGTCTTTGACTTTCAGCCAAGGTCGCTCATATTGGAGTCCCATCAATATATTAAAACATATTTTTCTCAGAAACCACTTTGCCAATTAAATTCAAATTTCATATGAAGACACTAAACGATAAGTTAGCCACAAATTTTACAAACCTGGCAAAGATGGCTCCCATGCCCAAATATTGTCAAAACCTTTTAAAATCTTCTTCTCCAGAACCAGATGGCATGGCTGATGACCTTGGAACTTCATTATGTTACTAAGCATTGGGGTTGTGGGCCTTACCAAGTTTGCAAAAATGATGAATCTGTGTTATAATAGATCTTGTTCTATGTTCACCATGGGTCGTACACATTGAAAGTAAGCCGCAATTGTTTGGGATATACTTTAATATAGTGGACCTATGTGGAATCCTGCCTTATAAGAGGATGTATCCATACAAATGTGGTATCAAAATAAACTTTGACATCTTAACAACACAGAAAGACCAATAATAATAGCTATATCCTCGTATAAAGTGATTATCGAGGCCTTTAAACTTCATAAGGGTCAACGCAATTTTCGCTTCATCGCGCATCAGTGTACATGATCATTTCCAACACTCGTGCAAGCCTCTGGGATTATGCACTTTGGAAATTAGATCTTGGAACGATTGGGCAATGATTATAAATGATACCCATTCCGTGTTTTCTGCAATAAAAAGGTTCTCACAGCATAAAATGCACAAATCCTTCACTCCGGTGAATCTTGTTGACAAGTCGGCCATTTTGGTAGAAAAGTAGATAAAAAGCGCCTGGATAACACTTGCTATTGTCGCGAACTCCCCAGTATCCCTCACAAGATTAAAGGGTGCCGAGTCATAGAGGGGCATCGATAACAGAAATGCCTTTCACTCCGTATAAAGTTACATTGACGGAAAAACGCATTTTGATATAAAAACATTGTATTCTTAAGAAATGTGGAATCATTTCTATATAGAGATGCAACCAGATTTTTGGCAAAGACTGAATAATTGTTTTCTCAAGAAATGTGGATGCATTTCTATCTAGAGATGTGACCAGATTTTTGGCCCAGACTGCATGATTGTTTTCTTAAGAAATGTGGAATCGTTTCTATATAGGGATGTAACCAGATTTTGGCTAAGACTGAATAATTGTTTTCTCAAGAAATGTGGAAGCATATCTATATAGGAATGATTCCACATTTCCTAAGAAAACAATTATTCAGTCTGGACCAAAAATCTGGTTGCATCTCTATATAGAGATGATTCCACATTTCTTAAGAAAACAATGTTTTCATATAAAATGCGTTTTATTCCGTCAATGTAACCAATACGGAATAAACAGCATTTCTGTTATAGATGCCTGTCTATGGATACATCTTCAAGAAGACGAATAATTGTTGGGGAGTTTTACAGCATAACTCCCCAAGACATGATCGATGTATGAAAGACGCTTGCATTTTCATGAGAAATTGAAATGGCCGACATCAACCGTGAAAAAACACTGACCCTTGCCTGATTTAACTGATCATTACAAACGATATTTGGACCCAGGCGTATTGATTGTAGTATAAAAATGGAGATGAGATACAGTTGTATATAATTCGACCACACAAGTGTGGGCACATCCTCTTATATGGCAGGATTCCACATAGGTCCACTATATTAAAGTATTTCCATTGTTTGTACATTCCGCCTGTGGTCAGTTGTCAATCTGTGACCAGGTCTTGATGACAGGACAATACAGATTACACCTCTTGACAAGAGAGTCCCATATCAATATATTAAAGAAACATAATCTTAAAAGCTCTTCAATATCCCACACCACTTAACCCGCAACCTTTGTCATCTGCTGATAACATTTGCAAACAGTTTGGACCTAGATCCAGCCCGACAAAATGTTGGGCTGGATCTGGATCCAAACTGTTTGACACTCTGATTGTATACTTGAAAGATTTCCTTGAAATTGTTAATGAATTTTAAAAATGTCAGCAAGACAATACAATACCCTGACATAAGCTGTTTTAAAAAGGACACAAAATTTATTTTCATGCTAAGGCCAGAATTTATTTATTAGTTGATTTACGAACCCTCCTACCATAATTTTTTTGGAAAGTAGGAAAAAAATAAAATTCAATTTCTAATTTTTTTTTTATTTTATCCGCCAACTCTAAATATTATTTGTTTTGATGAAAAAATTATATTTTTTTGAGGTTCTGTCTGTGTATTTTTGAGAGTGACACTGTTAAAAGTGATTGTTCTGTCCAGATTTTATAGGAAAATGATAAAATATTTAAAGATTTAATACAGACTGTTGGTTTACCTATTACTAGTTTTACTGTTATATTAAAAAAAAAATAAAAAAAATGAAAATATTAAAAAAAAAAAAAAGGTCTGAAAATGACCAGTTAACTGGTCATTTTCAGAGATTTTTTATTTTTTTATTTTTCGTCCCCCCGACTCTAAATCTGAAAAAAAATTCCCGTAAATCAACTAATAAAAAAATTCTGGCCTAAGAAAACTAATATGTTACATGTGTATATGAAAAATGGACACAATGTTTGTTGAATCATCAAAGAATGTGTTTTACCAGTCAGGTGATGGACAAGACAGGGAAAGGGGGTGGGGCTGCTGTCAATTATTCCTTATTTTTGCATATCCAAAATCCATTATTTATTTTTGGATATGAATTTAGGAGCTGTAAGTATCAAGAGAATATCCTATATTTTATTTTTGGATATCCATAAATGGAATTATGGAAATTCAATATTTAATTCATGGTTTTTGGATATGCTAAAATCAAATTATGGCTATAGTGATACAGTTAACTGATTATTTAATACCTATGTATTGATATCCTAAAAAGAATCTTTGATTATTCATAGATAGAGATGGCACCCCATAAATAGATTATCCGGGCGAGCAAATGCATTTGAGATGTGAATTGCTGAAAAAGGCAATGACACTATTAAAGGAAGGCTGCAAGATCGCCCTCTCCCCCAAGTGATGGCATTGGAGAGAATCAGGCCATTGAAGAGTGAGATGAGCAGGAAGAAACCCTGTTGTGATTAACTCTTTGCAAGCTGGGTAATTTTACATGCTTTGTCGTCTGCTGACTTTATTCCCCCGCTGCATTATAAGGATACCCTTTGTCTGTGAGTCTGTCAGTAACTCTTTCTTATCCTCTCCTATTCTCCAGAACCCTTTGATTGATATTCATTAAACTTTGGTCAAATGTTCATCTTAGTGAGATGATGTGCAGAACCCATGACTTAGCTATGCAGGCAGTTAACTCAAGGTCATAGTTAAAGGTCATGGAATTTACCCTTGAATTTAGTGTCCTCTCCATACTCAGAGGCTCCCTTTGAAAGATTTTTCATTAACTTTGGCCAAATGTTGAATTGTTAATCTCAATGAGACGGTATGCAAGCAGACTCAAGGTCAAGGTCACAATTAAAGGTCATGGGATTTACCATTGAATTTTGTGTCTGGTCCATATCTCCTTTATCCCTGAATGGATTTTCATCAACCGTTGGTCAAACGCTCATCTCAGTGAGGTGGTGTGCAGAACCAGTAACTCAGCTATGCGGACTGAAAGTCGAGGTCACAGTTAAAGGTCATGGAATTTTCCCTTGAATTTCGTGTCCTCTCCTTAATCTCCTTTAACTCTAGAAGTATTTTCATTAAACTTCGGTCAAATGTTGATCTCAGTGAGGCAGAGTGTGCGAACTCATGACTCAGCTATGCAGACTCAAGGTCACATTTAAAGGTCATGGGATTTACCCTTGAATTTTGTGTCTGCTCATAAAAGTTTGGTCCAATGTTCATCTCATTGAGATGGTGTGCCGAACCCATGACTCAGCTAGGCAGACTCGAGGTCAAGGTCACAATTAAAGGTCATGTGATTTAGCTTTGAATTTTGTGTCTGCTTCATATCTCCTATACCCCTGGGAGGATTTACATTAAACTTTGATTAAATATTTACCTCGATTATATGGTGTCCAGAACCCATGGCTCAGCTATGCAGACTCAAGTTTAAGGTCACAATTATAGGTCATGGCCCTCATGGAGTTTAGCTTTTAATTTCATGTCCACTCCATATATTCTTAGATCGAACCTGGGACTGCATGATCCAAAGTTGTGAGCAAGAATCTTTTAGCCACATGGTGGCTACTATAACCAAAGGTCCCATCACTAACTAGCCCTCTGACTGTCATTCTGCGGTGGGAGATTTAGTTGTCCTTCAGGCTGCCTCATTGCCTTCTTGTTTCAAAATAAACTTCGATAAATTCTTTCAGGAAAGCTATCAATGAGTGTCAAACGGTTGGATCCAGATCAGGACTGACAGAATGATCTGGGTCCAAACTGTTTGCAAAGGAAAAATGAGCAGTCACTAGCATGAAAAGAGTTAATATGGAGCAAATCCTTGGTCAGTTTTGAATTTTTTCTAATTTTTGTTGTTGCACACACAGGTTTAGATAAACAAAAATTTTCTGCGTACAATTGTAAATAATTTCCTACCCATTACTTTTAGCATATGTTTTGGGTGGTCAAAAGAACCGCCTCAATGAGGCGGCTCTCTTGAGTACTCACAACATATGTTTTGGTTGAGAAATAAGAAAATTATTTTTCTGTTACGCACTCTTAACTAAAGTCCTGTGCACATAGCAAATATTCTCCCTTTAATACAACATAGTTTTATTTCAGTGCCCGATCTGAAGTACTTTTATTTCCATCATAAAACATGGAACTGTAATAATGTGTCAATAATCATCAAAATTATCAAATCAAGTGGATATTTATATGACATATTAAGTAATAACAAGTTGTAAATTACTCCAGAAAGCGACATTAAGACATTTGAAACATGCAATTCATTAGATTTTGGTTGCATTAATAGCGCATATGCAGACTGACCAGCCGGCGGGCATATACAGTCTCTTCAGAACCTTTGTTGCTCAAGAAGCCGCCGTGGTGTAGGGGATAAACCTATGTCTTGTAAACCAGGGGTCGCAGGTTCGATTCCCGGCTTCTCCATAAAACCACTTTCGGTGTGCCTTCGGGTGCTCCCGTCATATAATAAACACACATATCATAAACCCTCCTGGCCCAGTACTGGTAACTACCCATGGAAAAGCCACAAAAAGTTGTTTTTTTTAACCATTGTTGCTCACACACACAATGTAAGGTTGTAGATGAAGACTTCGGCCAAAGTTTTAGCGTCTAGGCCCCCACAAGATCATCTGTGTAATTATGTTTAAAAAAACCAAGCATGTTTGATCATTAACTGGTTCAGTTCTGAGAGGTTGGACTAAAACTCATCAGGCATCTGACAATCAGTGTTACTCATAATTTAGCTGACAACATTTTAGACAAGATTTATACTTCATAAAATCAGGATTTTATTTAAGAGTGTGTAACAGAAAAAATAATTTTTTTATTTCTCAACCAAAACATATGTTGTGGGTACTCAATAGAACCGTCTCAATGAGATAGTTCTTTTGAGCACCCAAACTTGTGCCAAAAAGTATGGGTAAGAAAATATTGACAATTTTATGCAGAAAATTTTTGTTTATCTAAACCTGTGATAAATTTAACTTAGTGAGAAAAGTACCAAACATGAAACCTACATGCAAGGTTTCATGTTTTGTACAATGAGCAGTGGTAGAGTGCTTGACTTGGGATTGAGGGGTTGCGGGGTAGAGCCACACCGGAGGCGCTTATTGTGTCCTTGAGCAAGACACTTTATCCTCTGCTTAGTACTGGTTAACCCAGGAAGACCCGTCCCCACATCACTGAAAAACTGTTGACTGGGACATAAAGAATCAAACCAAACAAACATGCAGTAGTAAACAGTTAATTTAATAGTAAATTCCATATTTAATGGTACATTCTATATTTAATGGTAAATTCCATGTTTAACGGTAAATTCCATATTTAAAGACAAAGATTACTGTCCAATAGAGATCATTAAAGGATTAACTGATAAGGGACAGTTTCAGTAGCTCACAAAATTATAGGGGCCTCAAGAGGGGACTTACCTGTATAAATTACAATTTCAATCACTAAGATAAAGATCAATATTTTATCATAAAATACCAAATCCCTTCATTGGGCCACTTTATTGCCTCTGTAAGGAAGTCATAATCACCTCATTATGACTGTCCTTTTGATCTACCCAGTATGACCCCTGGAGAGAGTCATAATGAGTGGTACCAGTATTATTGCTCAAATATTTGTCTCTTTAAAGGTAAATTTCGTATTTAATGGTAAATTCCATATTTAATGGTAAATTCCATATTTGAAAATCTAAACTGTGTTATGTTGGGATTGTTTTCCTGTTTTTTTAAATAAGACACAGGCCTCCAGATAAGAGTGCGTAACTGAATTTTTCTTTTCTTATTTCTCAACCAAAACATATGTTGTGGGTACTCAAAAGAACCGTCTCAATGAGATGGATGTTTTTGAGCACCCAAAACGCATGTTTAAACTGAAGGATAAGAAAATAATCGCAATTTTACGCAAATTATATTTGCTTAACTGGCCCAATGAAGACAGAATAAGTTGGGCCTAGGTGTAAGAAAGCCTTATTTCAAAGTTTGCACCAAGGTAGGACACAATCCCTCCTGCTCAGCTACATTAACTAGCTAGAGAATTGAAATTTTGCATGCTGCAAGTTCAGTTGTTATAAATTCTAGAGTGAATACCAAAGTTGCTGACCAGACTGTGCGGTAGCACAGGCTGGTCAGCGACTTTGTTGTTCACAAGCATCAAAGTGGATTTTTCTCCTGAGATAGATGATTTATTACCCTGAATTATCATACATATGTCTTTGCACTTCAAGATTACTAATAGTAACAAGAGTTTATGTATTAAATGTCAGTTGAATATGTTAAAATCTATGTCCTAAGGCATGGAAAACATAAAATGGGTCATATTAGGACACTGTAACTCAAGTCTTTTTCATCCTTTGATGTGAAAATTATCAGATTGAAATACATTATTCAACTATACTGGTATGCACATATCTTTTGCATGTTTGAGCCATTGACATGATAGTCAATTTATGGCAATAGAGAACAACAGCTTTGAACTTGGTTCTAAAACTGTTCTTTATGTGTTTGTTTGTTTGATTTGCTTCTTTACGTCCCATCAACAATCTTTCAGTTAAACAGGGACGGGTCTTCCTGGGTTGAACCAGTACTAAGCTAGGATAAATGTGTCTTGCTCAAAGACCACAACGCAGTGACGCCGGTGAGGCTGGAACCCGCGGCCTCTTGGTCTCAAGTTAAGCACTCTACTACTGAGCCACTGTTCTATATGTGTTCTTATTCCCTATTAGAACATTTGTAGAATTGAATGGTTCTAAATATGTTCTACAACTTATTTAAACAGTTTTGGAAATTCCTTGGGCTTAAAATTTGTCTTTGAAAAGTTACAAAAGGTATTGATATACTTGAACATGTGCATTAATACAACATTTTCAGAATCTGTCATCTTTGAGGTAATACATTCTGTTGGCTGATCTTGTTTAACAAAGTGTGATGATTAATAATTGATTATGTCTCCCAACTCCATTTTGAATTGCGCTGCTTTTATTGCACTTTTTAAAAA
The DNA here is from genome assembly GCA_964019695.1 of Loripinus fragilis. NCBI lineage: Eukaryota > Metazoa > Mollusca > Bivalvia > Lucinida > Lucinidae > Loripinus > Loripinus fragilis. The sequence continues at coordinate 2,043,503 of OZ026517.1, read as the reverse complement.
CTTGGAATAAAATTAGCATAACTCAGAGCTGCACATAACAGCATGTCTTTAGTTTTGTACCAAATATAAGTTGCAAAATTATGTATGTAAAGACGAATCTCAGAGGACAGAGGAGACTGTTTTTGAGTGTCCACAATGTATGTTTTAGGTAGTTTGAAATTAATTAAAATTTATGAAACAGTTAATGCAAAATAATTCTAACTTTTCTTGGACTGTGAAAAACACCTGTATTTTATATATTAATTAACATAGAGCTCTGTGGGTGGGGTACATTGTTTACAACCTGAAAAATGGCCAGGGGTGTTGGGTTTGATTTTTACTACCAACCTCAGATTGACCTCAGTATTTTATGAGACCACAAAGTGTGCCAGTAATTAACATTAATGACTGTTTAATTCCTGATTTAATTACCAGAACAGCTGCAACATTCCACCCTCCTATATCCTTATCAGGGATATCCAGATTAACCCATATCCTGCTAATATTTGAGCCGGGGCATGAGATTTCCACTAATTTGACAAGTGTAGACTCGGACTAGCCTCTGCAGCTTCCTTTTAAGCTTAGAAACTGCAAATGGTGTTCAGTCAGTAACTTAACAATCATAGAATACTCTAGCGACTAGCAAAGGCTCTGATCAGACTGCGCGCATGCGCAGGCTGATCTGAGGCTTTGCTGGTCGCACATACCACATTGTTGGAAACCTCATGCACTAGCTCATTTTTTGTCCAGAAAATGCACTCCAGACTAGCAAACACTATGATCCCTGGTAATAAATGCTACTCCTATATATTGGAGAAGTCTGATTGGGGTCCATATTGTTTGCAATATAGGCCATCAAACATGTGCAAAGAACATAAGCAGAAGACAGAGCAGAGTCTGACATCAGTTGATACATTGTTTTGAGGGGGAAATTTGGTGACCTTGACGTCACACCATCACTTTGTAATGTATATATATATATAGTTTTCCTCTGTAAATGCTGCTTTAATTATATCTATACTTGCTACTTGCATAATTTCAATATTCTAGCTAGTCTCTGTAGCTGAGTTACTAAGACTGGTTTGAATCTTATTTGGTCTGAAAACCTAGAGACAGATTTTATTACATCATGTGAGCTAGAATAGTAAATCCCCAGGGAATTTTAAGAACAGTTCAATTAAACAACAAGTTTCAAGTGTTCAAGAACAGTTGGAGTACATTTTAAAAGGGTCTCTCTATATACTCAGGGACCAAGCTAGGGGGCGACTAGGGCGAAATAGTCGCCCTAGGGGCTGAAATTTCGCCCTAAATGGGACCCAGGGAGAAGTGGGAGTCTCTCCCTAAAAAAAAAAAAAAAAAATTTTTTTTTTTTTTTTTTTAGGGAGACTCATTTTCATTCTGTCACCACACAAATGCAAGCTATGGTGGCATTATCAGACAATCTACTACCACTGCATCGTGTTTCTCCTTCCATTAAATGGCAATAGTATGTGTAATGGCTAATATGCTTCTATATTGACAGAAAATGCCGTAATTTTGCGCTATAACTTCTCCATATGTGACTGTCACTTCTCCCTAATTTCCCTGCAGGGAGAAGTCACTTCTCCCTAAAATTCTGAGCCAGCTTGGTCCCTGTATACTATGTACTTATGTACTTGAGCAGTTTTTAAAACTGTTCTTGAATAGTTAAAGAACCTAGTTCTAAACCAGTTGAAGAACACAATTTACCGGGCCGCGTAGCGCAGTCGGTTACGTGTCTGGCAACAGATGAGAGTCTGACTGCAGATCCAGGGGTTGCGAGTTCGATCCTGGCCCGGTCCCATACTTTCTTGGAGATTGATCATGAAATAATTTCTACGGTCATTCTCCTCCCTTCCGCTGAATCATTCAAGAAGGGTTGTTGTCAGTTACAAGCGAAAGTATGTGCACGAAGTACTGGTTAACTGCTTGTTCAAGCTTGCCCAGGAAAAAGTGTTGTTAGGTGAACTGACCGTCCCGCAATGACCATAGCTGTTGACTTGGGACGTAAAGCAACAAAAAAAACAAACAAAGAACACAATTAAGTTCTTGAACTGTTTATGAACACTTGCTCTTGAACTGTGCTTGAACACAAAAAGAGGATGTGGGAATTAAAGTGGATGTCTTTCTATGTCTTTCAAGAACAGTATGAATACAAAATTGGACAACCTTTTAAGAACAACTGTTTTAAGAATAGTCTGAGAACACAGTTCAAAAACTCTAAATGATTTTCAAAGAACTTTTCTTGAACTGCCTTTAAATTAAGAACTCAACTTCGCAGGGGTGCTTTCAGTTATGATTGTTGCCGTTATTTTACATCGTGGATATGGAATCACTCCTTTTTGCATTAGAAGAACACATTCTTAATTCTTCCTCTGTTCTAAATTACCTTTTAGAGCAAAGTTAGAACATTTTGAGAGCACAGCATTTCTTGATTTCTTCTTAACAGCCTCAAGAACAAGTAATTACAGAACATTCCAAGAGCATTCTTATAATATAATGCTCAAGAAAAGTCCTTGAAATATTCAAAACATAATTCAGGAATAGTTCAATAACACAAGTGGCAACACTGTGTCCCAAGAAAAATGTTGTAAATTTTCTGTACTGAATGTTTAGGATAAATACAGTGTTCTCAGAAATAATGGCCTTAAATGAGGATACGCCTTTAATAGTTGGCATAGGTTCTCCATATGCATAAATGCATAAATGAATATAAATATACTTTGTCATGAGAAAGCTTTTTGCCAACAACAAAGACATAGATTATCACCATTAATTACAGTATGACCATATACACACCGGATAGGCGGCAATTGAAAATGTTAATAATATATCGACCAATGCAGATCAAGAATCGTTAGAAACAGAGTTTTCAATTGCCATTACAAATGGCAATCAAAAACACTGTTTCAAGCAATTCTTGATCCACGGTCATCGATTGTTAAGAGCGTTTTCGATTGCTACCTATCGGGTGTGATATAGTGGCTAATGTTGTCCTCAACTTAAGATTTTGTTTTTTGTTTTTGTTGCTTTACGTCCCAAGTCAACAGCTATGGTCATGGCGGGACGGTCAGTTCACCTAACCACACTTTTTCCTGGGCAAGCTTGAATAAGCAGTTAATCAGTACTTCGTGCACATTCCTGTACGAAAATTCTAACCAAAATCCACCCGAATTACAGGTGGATTACAGGTGAAGCTGACATAGAATTTCAATTTTTCAGCTGGAATTGACAAGGAGATGGAATAATTGCAAAAATCCCGGTGGGATTACCGAAAGATTCCATGTGGATTTTTCTGATTCCAGCTGGAAACTTTCAAGCACATGGAATTTCTTTCTCAGGATTTATCCACCTGGAATGTTTCCTAATAGTATTTAAAAATCTACCTGGAAACTCTTAAGGACAAGGAATTTTAGGACTTACAAAATTTCTTTCAACCAGTATTTTTTCTCAGCTGGATTTTTTTCCTTAGCAGTTACACAGAAACAGATTTTTTCTCAGTTCAAACTTAGAACTTTTTTTTTAACAAATTTTGAAAACTAATCTGTACATGGGGACATTAGTTACCAAAATATTTTATCTGCAAGAACTATAAACCCTTAAGAGTAACAGCAAGAATTGCATCTGAAAAAGTTGTCTGCTCGAGTCGTCTGCTGCATATTATATGCTATACTGTCTGCTTATTTGCAGATCAAGATGGGCCCCAATGGAAATCACAAGTTCTAATTAGCTTCCAAAGTGCTTTAGGCTTTCTAAGAAATACACTTTGACCTGCTCTGAAATAAATTGAAGACTTACAAAATATTGACTTATCATTTGGACCTAGAACCCCCCCACCCCCCATCCTGATGACCAAAGAGCATATATACCCCCTCCCTTTCACCCTAATCATCTTGTCAGGCTTAGAGGGCTGGACAATTTCGGAACAAAATGTCAGTCACAAATCACGGATGTTTCTCTACACTTAAGAAAGCTTATACTTGTCTAGTTAATTCAATATAGCCGACACGTGATTACGAATTTAAATTTGATTGGTCCAATTTTAGGATCATAGTAAGCAACAATGGCGGATGATTAAAAATAATTAACCACAAACATCTGATGATTGAATGCTGAATATTTTGTCTTTGTTTTCTCCAGATTGATGCAATGGCAAAATTAACCCAAGCCTGTTGCACAAATCCACTTCGTTTCCTTAACTCGAGAGAAGTTCAAGAACAGTTCTTGAAATAAGCAAGAATTTTTGAACTGTTCAATAAAATTTGTACTTAGACTGTTCAAGAACATAAATTAGGAACAATTCAATTTTTTTTTAAGAATTCCTGATGTTCTTGAATTTTTCATAAACTGTTCTCGAACATTTTAATGACTTTTCTTGAATGCTGTGTTGACAGACTGGTGTTCTTAAACTGTTCTTAAATGTGTTCTTGATTTTTTTCAATGACTTTTCATGAACATAATATTTTCTTGAACTGTTCTTAAATATTTTCTTGACTCTTTCAAAGACTTCTTGAACATGATGTGCTCTTTAACTGTTCTTTCATTTGTTCTTGATTTCTTCAAAGACTTTTCTTTTCTTGAACATAATATGTTCTTGAACTGTTCTTACATTTGTTCTTGATTACTACAGACTTTTCTTGAATATTATGTGTTCTTGAACTGCTCTTACATTTGTCCTTGATTATTTCAAAGACTTCTCTTGAACATAATGTGTTCTTGAACTGTTCTTACATTTGTTCTTGGTTATTTCGGAGACAGTCCATGAACATTATTAAATATTATGTTCTTGAACTGTTCCTCAATGTGTTCTTGATTATTTCAAAGACTTATCTTGAATACAATGTGTCGATCTAACTTAGTTTATTGCACGTAAGTTGTGATACCTAAACATAATATCTAAACTCAAATATTTGACCCAAACAATGGACATCATTCACTCTGAGAATTTGGCACTTAGTAATTTGGCAAAGCATTAAGTAATAATTTTAGGGGAAAAAATGTAATAATATGAGTCTTATTTCTCTACCATTTTAATAACTGATGGTGTGGTGCAGTGGATCAAGCTGATGGAAAATCTGTGAAGTTAAGCAACAAGATAATGGTTAGTAGTTCGATGGGTGACCCTATGGTTGTATATATTCCATCTGGATTATTTTTTTCCAGCTGGAATTTTTCGAGGTCAATTTCAGGTGGAATTTTGCTGTAAATCCATTTAGATTTTTTTGGTAAAATTTCCACCTGGAAAAAAAATTCCATGTCGAAAAATTTGCATATTTCACCTCATTTTGTTACTATAGATAGCTTTCCACCTGTATTCCATCTCATGTGAGGGAGACAAAAATCCACCAGTATTTTTTTTAAGATTCCATGTGTTCAAATTCACCTGGATTCCGGCTGGACCTTTTCGTACAGGTACTTTCGCTTGTAACTGACAACAACCCTTCTTGAATGATTCAGCGGAAGGGAGGAGAATGACCGTAGAAATTATTTCATGATCAATCTCCACGAAAGTATGGGACCGGGCCGGGATCAAACTCGCGACCCCTGGATATGCAGTCAGACTCGCATCTGTTGTCAGACACGTTACCGACTGCGCTACGCGGCCCGGTGCTCCTCAACTTAAGAGCAGTTCAAGATTAGTAAGAGTTATTTTTTCACGCAGCTCGTGAAAGGATTTCAAGAACATTTGTTCTTGAACTGTTCTAGAACATGCTTGAGAAACTTTTCAAAATATTTCAAGAACTTTTTGATTGAAAATAGACGGTTACACTTGATTGCATCCCAGGTTTAGATACACAAAAATTTTCAGCCTAAAATTGTAAATATTTTCTTACCCATCAATGTTAAAATATGTTTTGGTAGCTCAAAAGAACCGTCTCATTGAGCTCTCATATGTTTTGGTTGAGCTCTCATATGTTTTGGTTGAGAAATAAGAAAATTAAATTTGTTACACACTCTTAACTAAAGTCCTGTTGCATGTACAACTAACAGGATAAAAATTGGGGAGGAATGAAGTACATCAAACTATTGTATGGCAAGGGCTAAATTGTGGGTCTTTACCTGTGGTATCTGTTTTACTGTCTTATGACAACCATTAAAAAACAATTCAGACCCAGACTAATAGGCCCAATAAAATATCGGGCCTGGTCTGCACACTCTGATATGATATTTCTGCAAGGTTTAAAAAAAATCGGCAGAACACAAGAAATCGTGCATATACCATATACCGAGCATGCAAAGAATTAATTAGCCTCATTTAGTATAGGAAAACAAGCTGATTTTTGTCATTAATGATAGAATACAACATGAAAAATTATTGACTTTGGCATTAAAAATTAGTTAATGGTCCATTTAAGTTAGGAAAACAAAACCATCTGGATACTTGTAATTTTAACTCTTATCCTGCTAATAATTTGGTCCAGAAAATGTTGTCTGCTTATGTCTGTTGCATATATGCAAATGCACTCCTGACAAATCACCGGAGCACCCCCCCCCCCCCCCCCCCCCCCCCTCTGAAAATTCACAAAAATATAGGGTTTCTTAGCAATACTGGTCTGGATCCCCTGAAAAATCACAAAGTTACCAAGCCAGCGTTCAATGTTTAGACTAGTTAGGCCATGATCAGCGTGCCAGCGAAAGGCCATTTAAATGGTGTTTCGCTGGCGGGCCGATGATGGCCTGCTTTAAGTGGTATTTGGATCCTCTCTCCCCTCACCAACTAAAAAAATATAAAAAAAATAGTCAAATTTAGACCCCCTCTGACATAACGCTCTGGATCCGTGCATGTAAATTGTATCATGAACCCTGATCAGATGAGCAGTCTGATCTTGGTTCATATTGTATGCAATATTGGCCGCCAATGTACATAAGTGGAAGAGAGAGCAGACAACCATTATCATAAATATATGGTGGGAAAAGGGTTAAGTATTTATTGCCGCTTGTGAAAATGTTGCAGCATTTAACTTAATTTGCACCAGAACAGCCAAAAACACTAGGAGTTGGTGGGTTTTTCAGGATTCATTTGGGTAACCATAGTTTGCAAAGATAGTGCACGGCCAAACTCCTAAGAAAATTTTATTGGTCAAATCTCCCTGCCCCTGCCAGGAATTCAAGAAATCTATCCAGAACAGTTCTATAATCCTGCATGTTGATTTGGGAAGCATAATAAAAATATCCAGTATTCTATTAAAATTCCATGACCCCAAATATAGTGTATTAAAAGAAAGTAAAGTCAGAACTGATTAACCAAACTGCTACCATTAAGATAAGGAACTTTGATACAGAGCTATTCTGCTCATTATGAAATGGATGCATAGGTCCAGAGATTGAGTGTAAAATTGCCAATATTTTTTATCCATCCATTTTAATGTCTGTTTTGGGTGCTCCCACAACATACATTTTGATTGCGAAATAAGAAAATTATTTTTTCGAAAACACACTTTTATCTTGAGGCGTAAATATTCCTGGATGCAGCCTTGCATGGTGGTTCATTAGTTCTATGGTTCAAAGACCATGTAATACTGACATTTATTATATAACTAAGAAAAAAGACTGAATTTCATTGGCTTAGAGCGCTCACGTGGCCAGTCAATATATTGTCATATTCACTGGCTTGCGCGCGCTTGCCAGTGTATATTAGTTACTAAAATTAGACTCCTTGCTGTTTTTTCCGTTCTGGTTCTGCTTTTCTAAAGCGTGGCTAATAATCATATCGTAGATGCTGAGAACGCAACAAATCACGCACTGGAGCTGATCTATTTCGATTTTAATGCACAATAAACGGTGAAAACAAATTTGAAGTCTTCAGCTTCTTCCAACTTTCCCCCTGTGCACTGAAGAACTCCCGCCAATACTTAGACCACGTCGCATACACTTACATGTATTTGTAACGTCTTTCAAGCGTAAAAACGACGTTACACCGTCTAACGCAGAGAATGACGTCATTTACCAGTAACAAATGACGTCAGCTATCACACATTTTCCCTGCGCTTTCAAAGCTGTGAATTATTGTTTGGCATATCACACTTATTTTATCATTGGCTCTACATGCGAAGTGTGTTAGAATTCTTGTTTGTAAATGTTGAATGATGGCACTCATGCACAACATATATGCAATAGTAAAAGGGTGGTCTTATTTAGGGTTGCACTGTTTCTGCTAAATGCTTGTCTGTCCCAAAACTTGTATATAAGTTCAGTATTTTTTCCAGGTGCAATAATACCTGTACATCTTTCTCTAAATGTTATATAATAAAACAGTTATTGACTAATGAGGCATTGGATATGATGTGATATCGACCAGAGAATACCAATATTGACCTCGGCTTCGCCTCGGTCAATATTGGTATTATCTGGTCGATATCACATCATATCCAATGCCTCATTAGTCAATAATTGTATATTATTGCACAATTCCAATAAAGTCAATTAGCTAAAGCAGAAGGGTATGTTTCAAAGTGCATCCTGTTATTTGTGGGCCTGTTTGTGAAGACAAGTTTTGCCTCAGTTTGATAATTCAGCTGTTTTCACTGTTCAAGAGATGAGTTTGATATGTATAGATAATAATCATTAACCCATAATAAAGCGCCACCTTTAATTTGCAGCAGACAACAATTTGAAATTTTGCTGCTTTTTCAAAAATGACAAATTCAGACGAAATATCATACCTTATTTTTTTTAAAAAATACAAGAAAAAACTCTAAAATTTGACATCTGCTGCAGTAGACTTATAAAGTCTGATGAGATATGATTTTATTCATATAGATGTTTTTTTATAATATTAATATCGATGTTTTTTAACTAAATCTATCCTTCCTCTCAAATACTTTTTCTTCTTCTGCTATATATATATAAAATTCTGGACTGGAATACGGCAAAAGATAAGATGTGGAATAGTATTGGTTGGTATGGATTCATAGGTGTAATAACAACATCTACGACTGATATAAGTCTACTGCTGCAGTTGTGATAAAACAAACTCCTGTTACTCAGGGTCCATGACCAAGCATTAAACATTCAGGTTGTTTTTTAGTGCAAGAAGCCAATTATTTGACTTTGATGAATGGTTGATTGATATGGTTCTAATGAGGTCTACTTGTTGAAGGAAGAATTCAGGTGGAATGATAGAATTTTTGTGTGTCTCATTAAATAATGTTGAGAGTGGGAGAGGTATATGAAAACAGGAAGAAAAATAAATCATTTTGCACCAAAACCTACTATACCCATGAATTTGTCATTATGTTCATGGCAATATTACAAACTGAGGTGAATTCAATACTTGGGGTCAAGGATTTGTTCTAAAATGTGTTGAAATTTGTTGCTGAAGTTTTTGATTGAGTCCTACCTTTCTTTTCTCAGACTTGGCTAATAATGAGTTATTTACAGAGTTTATAATGGACCACAGGCTGTACCTCATGATCAGCCATCTGCAGCTGGTCTGGGCCATGTGCATCTTTCTTACTGTTTATATTTCTTGCATCTTCTTCATCAAGTGCATTACCTCAGGTTACAAGCATAAGTTGTAATATTGGAGATATAACAGGATACCTTGCTGATAAGCCCACACAGGCTTTGTATTAGAACCTACCTGTTAAAAGATAATTGGAATGAAATATCTTTTCCTGTTGTATAGATGGGTAGTGGTAGATTTTTTGGAACTCGGGATCTGTTCAATATCAGCTATTCTAGAGAGTTATATCTGTTTTCGAAATTTCTACACTTTGAAAAAATAGTTCGTGTTAAAATGGCTGTTTGCTTTGAAATGATAGTGAGTGAAACATAAACCCCAGTGCAGTTATTCAACAAGAAAAGATATGGCATTAAGTGCCATATCAATGAACTCGGCTTTAGCAGATAAAGAGTTCGTTCTTTCATTACATCACAAGCTACATGTGAGTACATGTATCAACAAACCGAATGATGTACACAAACACAATCAATCAATTATTCACTCAATCAATCAATCATTTTTACATAAACAACAATGAAACCTCCCTCCGTGATGAAACTATCTCCAGGTATTTATTCAAAGAAGGAGTCTTATAAGACAGAATCGCATAAGGCAAATCTTACCGTTTAAGTTGAGGCCTTTAACTGCTCATATACGCATGTAAGGAACTTATAGAGCATGGTTTTTGGCTCTGTATTTGAAAACAGAATAGACCTTGAGATTATCGAAATTTGCTTTATTTACCAGATGCCTATATAATGTTTAAAGCCGCGAGAACACCGACTTTGTTAAAAGCAGGGACCACACTGAGCGCCCGCGCAGTCCCATCGGCGCCTTTGTTTTTACATGTAGATTCAAATGTATGATAAAAGTAAGGAAAACCGTCAAGTTTGACCAATTTTAAACTCTTTGTCGGACCAGATTTGGGGCCAAACTTTCTGCTTATGTTATCAGCATAGGCTCGCTGATAACAATGTTTAAGATCAAAGAAGCCGCTATGAGTTCTGTTGCACGACGTGGTAGCAATGACCAGTGACCTATATATCGGTCACTGCCTTGACGCTGGAAAGCGGATGTAGCACATTCATTAAACATAGGTTTCCAGCCGTAGGTAGTTTTGGCTGGGTCGTTTTCGGCCTGGTTTTAGGGTGGGTTGTTTCGGCATATTCTGATAGGATCTGATTGTTTTATAAACTTGCCAAAGTTCCGACTGCATTGATTTTTCCACGAAATCGTACATGCGTACGTACTCGCAAGAGCGTTCTCCAGTACAAAATAACCAAACAAAACTTGGTTCTTTTCTGAAATAATTATTGTGTACACAAATAGGTGCTGACTTTCTTTTATTTATTTATTTTTGATATAAATTTCCAAAGATCCGTCTGCATTAAACACCACTCAGGCCGAGTACCGAAAGCTCAAGAACAGACTGCACATGCGTGCATACTAGCAAGAACACTTACAGGGAAATAACTAACAACAATCAGGCAAATAATGTTTGTGGACAAAAATATGTACTGAAAAGAGAGCATTCCAGATCAGACTCTATTAAACACTTGAACACTTGGAGTTTGCCTTTGTACTAACATAAGCAAATAAAGTTATCAAATATGTGCAGCAGACGACTTAAGCAGGCACCATTTGGACGAACATATGGGCCAAAAGTTAGGTGCATAGACCCGCTTGATGGCTGTGCATGCATGATAACTTCTCGCATGTTAAATGCATTACGGTATCTGCCGCATTTATGTTTATATGAACAGCGTACACGCAGGAAGAATACAGAGACCGAAATATAGTGGATGGCTGCGCTTTCATGTTTAAAGGGTGTGATAAATTAAATGAGCTGGCCCAAATACTATAACATTTACAAGAAATCTAATCAAGGAACGATGTGAAAGCGCCAGGTCATTCAGTTTATGAAACAGAGTAGTCTTTTAAAATTCTGAAAGGCAGGTTTTATCATGAAACGGCTTATTTCCATTCATTGGAATACACTACGAGGCGTGGTTGACCTGATTAACAGCGATATTCATACGCGCATCACGCTGGTATGCAGTGTCCATTCATAGAAAACAATTAAATAAGAGTTACTGTTCCTGAAATGACCGAATAACCGTTAAATAGTGACACGTGAGCTTCCCAGTTCGCAAAAACACCATTAACTAGAAAAAGTTCAATTTTCGAATGAAAATCGGCAACAAAAGACATACTTTTGAATAACTGCACTGTGGTTTATGTTTCACTCACTATCATTTCAAAGCAAACAGCAATTTTAGCACGAACTATTTCTTCAAAGTGTAGAAATTTCGAAAACAATTATAACTCTCTAGAATAGCTGATATTGAACAGATCCCGAGTTCCAAAAATATGTCTTTTGTTGCCGATTTTGATTCGAAAGTTGAACTTTTACTGAGTTAATGGTGTTTTTGCGAACTGGGAAGCTCCCGTGTCACTTTTTAACGGTTATTCGGTCATTTCAGGAACAGTAACTCTTATTGAATTGTTTTCTATGAATGGACACTGCATAACAGCGTGATGCGCGTATGAATATCGCTGTAAATCAGGTCAACCACGTAGTGTATTCCAATGAATGGAAATAAGCCGTTTCATGATAAAACCTGCCTTTCAGAATTTTAAAAGACTGTGTACTCTGTTTAATACAGGGGCAATAGTTAGTTCTCAGAAATTTGATGTCGCAAGTTGAGCTATCATACCTAACATATATAACCAACAGCAGTGTGCTTATGCTGTTCATTGCATAAATATATATATCTCAGTCACGCATACATGTCATAAACTGAATGACCTGGCGCTTTCACATCGTTCCTTGATTAGATTTCTTGTAAATGTTATAGTAATGGGCCAGCTCATTTAATTTATCACACCCTTTAAACATGAAAGCGCAGCCATCCACTATATTTCGGTCTCTGTATTCTTCCTGCGTGTACGCTGTTTATATAAACATAAATGCGGCAGATACCGTAATGCATTTAACATGCGTGAAGTAATCATGCATGCACAGCCATCAAGTGGGTCTATGCACCTAATTTTCGGCTCATATGTTCGTCCAAATGGTGCCTGCTTAAGTCGTCTGCTGCACATAGTTGATAACTTTATTTGCTTATGTTAGTACAGAGGCAAACTCCAAGTGTTCAAGTGTTTAATAGAGTCGGATCTGGAATGCTCTCTTTTCAGAACATATTTTTGTCCACAACATTATTTGCCCGATTGTTGTTAGTTATTTCCCTGTAAGTGTTCTTGCTAGTATGCACGCATGTGCAGTCTGTTCTTGAGCTTTCGGTACTCGGCCTGGGTAGTGTTTAATGCAGACGGATCTTTTGAAATTTATATAAAAATTAAATAAATAAAAAAAAGTCAGCACCTATTTGTGTACACAATAATTATTTCAGAAAAGAGCCCAGTTTATACTAGTGAACGCTCTTGCGAGAATGCGCGCATGTACGATTTTGTGAAAAAATCAATGCAGTCGGAACTTTGGCAAGTTTATAAAACAATCAGATCCTATCAGAATATGCCGAAACGACCCACCCTAAAACCAGGCCGAAAACGACCCAGCCGAATCTACCCACGGCCGGAAACCTATGTTTAATGAATGTGCTACATCCGCTTTCTAGCGTCAAGGCAGTGACCGATATGTAGGTCACTGGTCATTGCTACCACGTCGTGCAACAGAACCCATAGCGGCTTCTTTGATCTTAAACATTGCTATCAGCGAGCGTCTGCTGATAGCATGAGCAGAAAGTTTGGTCCCAGATCTGGTCCGACAAAGAGTTTAAAATTGATCAAACCTGACGGTTTTCCTGACTTCTTTTATCATACATTTGAATCTACATGTAAAAACAAAGGCGCTGATGGGACTGCGCGGGCGCTCAGGGTGGTCCCTGTTTTTAACAAAGTCGGGGTTCTCGCGGCTTTAAACATTATATAGGCGTCTGGTAAATAAAGCAAATTTCGATAATCTCAAGGTCTATTCTGTTTTCAAATACAGAGCCAAAAACCATGCTCTATAAGTTCCTTACATGCGTATATGAGCAGTTAAAGGCCTCAACTTAAACGGTAAGATTTGCCTTATGCGATTCTGTCTTATAAGACTCCTTCTTTGAATAAATATCTGGAGATAGTTTCATCACGGAGGGAGGTTTCATTTTTGTTTATGTAAAAATGATTGATTGATTGAGTGAATAATTGATTGATTGCGTTTGTGTACATCATTCGGTTTGTTGATACATGTACTCACATGTAGCTTGTGATGTAATGAAAGAACGAACTCTTTATCTGCTAAAGCCGAGTTCATTGATATGGCACTTAATGCCATTTCTTTTCTTGTTTATATGGTATATGCTGGAATACAGTGCTTTGGAATGAGAATTGTACTTAATTCCATTGTAGGATTTATGGTAGGAAAACATGTATATTAACAAATAGCTATAATAATTTTAAGTATTGAATAACAATATATTGCCATGAATGAATTGAACTATACTGCCATATGTTATATATTTAAGAATCACAAATTTGCCATTTGAAATATGAATAAGAACAGTTACATTTTGAATAACAATATACTGACATATAAAGCATTATGAATAACAATATACTGACATATTAAACATTATATTTACATTCTCAGTGTAGTTGAACAGTTCTGGCTGCTTGCATTTCTCAATTCAAAACATTGAAATGTCATGTGATCTGGACCACGCCTCTAGGCGGAGTAACGTCAACGTCGCCCAATAATGTTCTTTGTTTATCGACAATTGTGTGACATCATTCATTTATCAACACAACGTTATGTTCATGAGTCTCCCTCTCCAGCTGTTCCAACATATCGGTTACAAATGAAATATTTCATTTTATAAGGATAATACTGCCATGTAAACATGAATAACAGTATACTGTCATATAAAACAGATAACCAATAACAATATACATTACTTCCATATAAAATATAATGAATAACAATATACTGTCAAATAACAATGAACTTCCATATAAAATATAATGAATAACTATATACCGCCATATAAAATATAATGAATAACTTTATACTTCCATATAAATATAATGAATAACAATATACCACCATATAAAATATAAAGAATAACAATTACTTCCATATAAAATATAAAGAATAACAATATACCACCATACAAAATATAACGAATAACAATATACTTCCATATAAAATATAACGAATAACAATATACTTCCATATAAAATATCATTTTTTATGTTCATATGAAAAGAGGGGATTGTAGAAGATATGTAATAGTTATACCATGGGTTGTCCGCCTGTACGTGGAGATAATCCACTCGCTAAAGCTCGTGGATTATCTTACGTACAGGTGGACAAACATGGTATAACTATTTTATACCACCTACATCAGTGTAGACCTTGCACATCACTAGATATTTTGTGCTAAAGTTGGTAAGGGTGGTATAAAAGGATGTTCAGACTTCAAACAGCAATATTGCTCACAAATAGATTTCATATAGGAAAAAAGGTTGTCATAATATTGCTAAAGGCTGTTTAGTTTGTTAATTGGATTGTCATCATGTTGTTACAACAATGTGATATTGGACATTGTATATATTTTGCCCTCAGCATCTGATCAAGGCTAGACATAATCGATTATATGGAAATTGAATCTTGTGAAAATCTGTCTTTTGGCATTTGCAAACTGTGCAAGGGCAGACCAGACTGTGTACATAAATGAGCCAGTGCATGAGATTTCCAACAATGTGGTATGTGCAACCAGCAAAGGCTCAGATCAGCCTGCGCATACGTGCAGTCTGATCAGAGCCTTTGCTCGTTGCTTGAGTATTCTATTAGTGTTAAGCTACTGACCGAACATCTTTTGGAGGTTCTAAGCTTAAAAGGAGGCTCTTCTGAGTCTACACTTGTAAAAATGCCACATTGTTGGAAATCACATGTCACAGCTCAAATGTGAGTGGTCACACAGTACAGTCACCTGCAGTGCTGTAGATTTTATTATTATCATTGCATATTATAATTATTTACTGGGCTCTAAGATGGTAGTAAAGGGGCTAACATACATGAGTCTAATAGGGCTGTTGAAAAATTAGGCAATATCTTTATCTTAGCTAACCCACTTATGTCTATACACAGGTTTAGATAGCATAAAATATCATCTGTTTTGGGTCATTGAGATGGTTCTTTTGAGTACCCACAACATATGTTTTGGGGCTAGATTCCTTATTATTTTTTTCGTTATGTATACACTTAATTAAAGGCCTGTCTACCCTTAACTAAAGGCCTCTTATAGTTTAAAGGAGCCTATTAGTATGTCCATACAATTTTTTTTAAATTTTTCCAGCAAGGATTTATTTTGTGTTGTTTGAATGACTACCTTTAATTAATGGCTGACTTAACATTGTGTAGGTCTTGTGCCCTCGAAAGTTTAATCTGTCGTCAATGTTAGTCATCTGTCATCAAAGTCGCAGGTTGTACAGTGTGGACAGTGTGGGAGAGTAATTGCATATTAGTTTGATGCAGAATAATTAATTCGTCAATAATATGCCTAATAAACATCATATATTTGCATATATGCTTTCATTTTTGAATTATGCAAATATGCAAATGATCTAATGAACTCAATCTCAGTTTATTGCTAGAAAAAAAGGCCAGCACTGTAGGCTGTAGATACACTCGAGAAGGGAGACAACTACATAGTATATTTTAAGTCACAGCCTCGCTAATTAAATGCTGCTGATAATCTTTTGCAAACAGTTAGTACCCTGAGATCTTTGCAGACAAAACGCAGGGCTGAATCTTGATCCAATCTCTTCAACTCACTGATGCAATCGGAACTGCCTCGGCCAATTCCGTGGAATCAGACCTCGAATGTACATTGAGGATCTACTTTGATAATGTGACACTGACATTAAATAATGTGACGTCAGGTCACAGAAAGTTGCCAACACAATAACAAGTCTGATTGCAGCAAAACAAACTGTTATAAATGAATATAAAAAATACATGAACTTCATTTATTCCGCTGATTAAACTTTTCGTGTAATCAGAAAATTGGATTTTAATAGGGCTGAACCCATATGCAACAGAACTAATTTTCCTTACGCCAGTTTGCGAACAACATCCAAGACAGGTTTTCTCTCATTCACTCCAAGGCCTGTATAATAAATGATTAATTATAAGTCCTTTATGTCCCTTAGGGTTTCAAGATTTTCTGTCCATAAACACAATGTGCAACCCTGTACAATCTTTGATTGATCAAGGGATAACCATAAGGTGAGGAAAGTTGAGCCTCCTATGATAAAACAGATAAATAAAAGGATAAGAGGTGGAGAAAGGTTCCTGGAGGCTATTTCAGTGGCCTCAGAGGTGATAGATTATTGGCCAGACACTTTATTGGCTCTTTGAAGGGAGGAATGTTGTGTGATTACTAGCCAGATGGCTGCCACTAAACAATGGAATAGACAAGGCCATTATTGGTGATAACTACAAACTGGATATTGATATTAGAGCCGCGGCATGAGATTTCCAACAATTTGACTTTTTGACAAGTGTAGACTCAGATGAGCCTGTGCAGCCTCCTGTTAAGCTTAGAACCTCCAAAATTTGTTCGGTCAGTAGCATAACAATCATAGAATATTCAAGCGACGAGCAAAGGCTCTGATCAGACTGCGCGTATGCGCAGGCTGATCTGAGCATTTGCTGGTCGCACATACCATATTGTTGAAAATCTCATGCACTGGCTCAAATTTAAATATTGTACACTTGGAATTGGATAATAACTAGTGTTTGGATGTTATATGTTCTTCTTGGAATATAATTTACTAATCGGAATATACACGAAGTTCAGACTTTAGTAAAAATCAACAGATGCTAAGGTGCATAGCCCACTCTATCAGTGCTTCATAATCATAGGTCAAGATAAACACAATTTTTGTTTATAATTTTGTGAATATTTTCTTTTTAATCAATTCTAACATTTGTTAAAGACTTTATCCTCTGCTTAGTACCAGCCAGGAAAACGTCCCAACATGACCGACAAATTGTTGATTGGGACCTAAAGCATCAACACAAACAAAACTTCATCATTATTTAAGAAATGAATTCGATTTTTGGAATGTTCATTGAATCATGAATACTTCGGTCTCGAAGTATTCATGAATTATTCCAAAAATTGAATTTATGACTTATATTTAAAAATAACTAATAATAGATATTATTTATAATTTAGGAGACAAAACTATTTTGTATTTAACAGTTAATCGTATTAACAGTTTTGTTGGAGTGTAAAACGGAAAAGCGGAACAACCAGCGTGAACACGGACAGCCAATTATGAATGGAGCAAACAAGAAGCTTGTTTCGCATGCGTGACTCAGGTGTGGCTCGATGTCAATCACAACACCAGAATGAATTAGATGTTTGAAGCGAAATGCATGGGCAATTGAGCTTGGCAGCTGTCAGTCAAATTTTGTGTTGTTCATGAGGCTATGAACGGTTGCAAAAATATAAAGATTCATGAAAGGCTTGCTTTGAAAATGTAAATATAGGCTAATGAATATTTTTTATTTCTTAAACTCTTGAGGTCCAACATTATTATATCAAGAAAGATACAGTAAAACCTGTCTTAAGCGGCCACTTAAAAATAGGCAAAACAAAGGTCTTAATGGAAAATGGCAGTTTAATGAAGGTCAAAAGATTTGCAGAATGCTCCCATTGGAGCATTCTGCAATACTTTTGACCTGCATTAAGCGATAATCGGTATTGAAACCAAATTTTTGTGTTGTTTTTGAGTGGCCGCTAAAGACAGGTTTCACTGTGCTTCAATCGTGGCATGTTTGTTGGGATACCTGAGTCTATCTCCTGCTGAGATATCTACTCTATTTCTACTCCAGGTATATTACATTTGAAACCATCTATCTGCAGTAATGTGTCTGTGCAGCAGTGCGTTTGATTGGTTTAAGCTCATTTGATTGACTTGAGCCCACAAAATATTCAGAGAATGAGAAAATGTCCCTTCTGGCATGTTTGATTATGCATTTATTTTTGCATGTTTACACTTTCAAAGCAAGCCTTTAATAATTCTTGAGATTTTGCTACCATCAAAACCTCATGAACCTTAGAAATATGACTGACAGCTAACCATGCTCACTAATGTATGTGAAATGCCTTTCAAGCAGCGAATTCATTCACTGACAATAGAGTTGTCAGATCGGCAGCTAGCCACACCTGGTTCGCACTTGCAAAACAAGCATCTTGTGTCTGCTTCATTGGCTGTCCGAATTCGCACTGGCTGCAGTTCGGCTGTTCCATTTTGCAATCTTAACAAAACTGTTTAATATGATAAAACATTAAATACGTGAGATCTGTGTGAGATGTTTTATCCGAGGTGGCAGAGTGGCAAATCTGTGTGAGATATTTTGTCCAGGGTGGCAGACCTGTGACATGTATTGTTCAGGATGGCATATCTGTGTGAGAAGTTTTGTTCAGGGTGGCAAATCTGTGTGAGATTGTATTGTCCAGGGCGGCAAAATCTCTTGAGATGTATTTTTCAGGCTGGCATATCTGTATGATATTGCTAATCTGTGTGATATGTTTTGTCCAGGGTGGCAAATCTGTGTGAGATGGCAAGTCTGTGTGAGATGTTTTGTCCAGGGTGGCAATTCTGTGTGAGATGGCAAGTCTATGTGAGATGTTTATCCAGGGTGGCAGATCTGTGTGAGATGTTTTATCCAGTTTGGCAAATCTGTGTGAAGATGTTTTGTCCAGGATGGCAAATCTGTAGATTTGCCACCCTGGACAATACATCTCAAACGGATTTGCCATCTCACAGATTTGCCAACCTTGACAAAACATCTCAAGCGGATTTGCCATCTCACAGATTTGCCACCCTGGACAAAACATCTCAAATGGATATGCCATCTCACAGATTTGCCACCCTGGACAAAACATCTCAAGCAGATTTGCCATCTCACAGATTTGCCACCCTGGACAACGAAAAAAATATTTCACACAGATTTGCCATTCTGGACAAAACATCTCATGCAGATCTGCCACCATAGACAAAACATCTCACACAGATTTGCCACATTGTCCAGGATGGCAGATCTATATGTAATGTTTTGTCCAGGGTGGCAAATCTGTATAAGATGTTTTGTCTAAGGTGGCAAATCTATGTGAGATTTGCATCTATGTGAGATTTGCAAATCTGTATGAGATGTTTTGTCCTGGGTGGCAATTCTGTGTGAGATTGGCAAATCTGTTTGAAATGGTTTGTTGAACTTGGCAGATCTGCATGAGATTTTTTTTCGTCTAGGGTGGCAAATCTATGCGAGGTCACGGGGCTGTTTTCTCTGTGAGATGTTTTATCCAAATGCATAGTTATATCATAAGGACCTATTTCCTGCTGTATGGATATTGCATAAATGTAAATGCAAGTCTATTTTAATGGTTCTTGGGGTGACATTGAGAGAGCACTCTGTGAATTGTAAATTTCATTAATACAATCATTCTGAATCATATGTTACAGTATGTATCTCTTTTAGGGAGGATCTTTAAAAAAAATCTAGGATATTGCAGGTCAATTAGCCCTATCACTCTGAGTGCAATCATAAATTTTTACAAATGAGCGGTACCCTCTGATAACTTGGCGCTTTAAATGTATATGCATTGTACAGCTATCCATAATGGGCTACTGATGTCTAATCTTTTGCCTGAGCCTTAAACCTTTTCCTGCCAGTCACAACTTTTGTTGTCTGCTCCTTGTCTGCTTATGCTCTTAGATAAGTTGAAATATAGTGATGACTTTTGTCGTCTGCTGATTAAAAAATTTGGATCCATATCAGACATTACAAAGTGTCATGCTTGATCTGGATCAACTTGAAAAAAAAATGAAAACAATTTTTTTTGAAGAGAAAAAAAATCAGCAGATGACAAAAAAACAAAACATGATAAATTACCAAGCATAATTATTATGTAGAAGTGTTTTATGGAATTTTTATTAAAAATAGATCATAACAAATTAAAGCCAAAGTGAGTGAAATTTTGAGGACTAAATGAAAATTTTATCTCCGTTGTGAAGATGAAATCTACAAGAAACTTTCATCTCTAGTGTTAGTTAAGCACATTTCCTTTCAAACTTTTGTCAAACATCACCAATCTTGTGACATACCTTTACCAAAGTGTTGACATAGTGGATTAAAATGATGCAACTGATGTATGGATTATGGATTATCTCCCTGTATATCTTGCTTGTAAGTCTTTGATATTTATTTACTAATTGCTCTTAAATACTGGTTATGTAAGAAAATCAACATTTGCTTTAGAATAGTACTATAGTAAAGCTTCTTGCAGAGACATTAACTCTTTGCATGCTCATTGCTGGCAATTTTTTCATGATTTTTTGTCTTTGCTGATTTTTTTCAAAATTAACTTGTTCAAAAACTTTTTTCAGGAATATATGGCATCAGAGTGTCAATCAGTTTGGATCCAGATCAGGCCAACATCATGTCTGGCCCTATCTGGGACCAAACTGTTTGCAAAGGTTATCAGCAGACGACACTAGCAGGCAAAGAGTTAAAGGGTTTAACTAAAATCAAATTGTAACTGATATTCACTTGAGATCTATTATGGAATTAGCGCCATGGTGTGGCAGACTAAATAAAAAATTGCCATACTCCATTGAGTAGGATTTGAGTAGGATGAAATTTCCACAACAGGGTCCCTGGGAGATGTCAGGGATGTCCTCTCTGGCCCTGGCGAAGTTATCAATGCTTGAAAAACCATGTTTGATTTTGATTGATTTGATTCTTAACGTCCCATCAACAATCTTTCTGTTAAACAGGGATGGGTCTTCCTGGGTTGCACCAATACTAAGCTAGGATAAATGTGTCTTACTCAAGGACCACAACGCAGTGACGCCGGTGAGGCTCGAACAAGCGGCCTCTCGGTCTCGAGTCAAGCACTCAAGCACCACTGAGTCACTGCGCTCCCAAACCATGTTTGATCCCTAGTATAAAATAAAAATCCTGTACTTCTGCTGACACATGTGATCAGAGTACATTGTTTGTTTGATTTGATTCTTTACGTCCCATCAACAATCTTTCAGTTATGTAGGGACGGGTCTTCCTGGGTTGAAGCAGTACTAAGCTAGGATGAATGTGTCTTGCTCAAGGACACTACGCCGGTGAGGCTCAATGAACCCACGGCCTCTCGGTCTTGAGTCAAGCACTCTACCACTGAGCCACTGCACTCCCTCAGAGTACATTGCAACTCGTTCATAACAATAGTTACACAGATTTGGGTACAACACTGTCAGTCATGTTATGGCTCCTAAATTTTTTTGCCTTGAATCTTACAAACAAATTATATGAAAATGACCATAAAAATGGTCATTTTTTCTGTATTCGTAAGTAAAATAGTCCCTTTATAACACTATTCACTTATAACACTATTCACTTATAACACAGCTATAGTCCACCCCAGATAGGCTGCACAGTGTTACCATTATCACAACAATTGGACTGGCCAGCCTAAATCTGTAATTTTACAGTTGGGTATGGGGCAAATGAATTGAGGTCATTAGTATATTGTCCAGCTGTCACACATCTGAGGATATTTTTTGCAGCAGCTGAAAGTTCCAGACATTCCTTTCTCTCATCCATCAATCTTTCAGCAGAATCAATATCAGACTGAGAGATAAATATTTCTATTGTTTAAACTATAGTGGGTGAGTCAGGTGCTAACTAATTAGCAGTTTATGGACACACAGGGCTTCTTTCTCTGAAGATTGACTTTGTGATAGCTAACAGTGCAGACCCAGATGAAATGCCGCATTTTGCGGCATTTCAGCTGGGTCTTCACTAGTTGTAAAAGATTCCAGTATACAAATAAATGAATGGATTCTTCATGTGTAGGGGGTGGGTCGTTTGTTGGCCACCATATCTAGACGCCTACCTGCTACCCTTGGTTCAAGGAACAAGATGTTAATATAAATTTCTATACATATCAGTCTACTCATCTCTACTTACAGGTGATATTGGACAGATGTCAAGACCAACAGAAGTGTCACCTGGTGGCCAGTACTAAAACATTCCAACAAGACCCATGTCCAGGGACAAGGAAGTACCTTGAAGTGGCCTACAAATGTCGACCAGGTTAGCATTTATACTCCAAACAAATGTCAAACAGAATAGCATTTTAATACACCCTGACAACAAAGCTAAAGTGGAGGCGTGCTGTTGACCATACACAGTTTGTTTTGTTTGTGTTGATGCTTTACGTCACAGTCAAAAGTTATTCAGTCATGTCGGAACGTTTTCCGTCTTGGTTGAACCAGTTTTAAGCAGAAAATAATGTGTCTTGCTCAAGATCACAACACAGTGCCTCCAGTGAGGCTAGAACAAGCGACCCTTCGATCCCAAGTTTAACACTCTACCAGTCTGAGCCACTGCACTCCTACTACCGTATACTGTCTGTGGGCTGTGGACTCTTTGTTTCTTGAGCATAACTTCCAATTCCATATTGCTTGATTTTCTTAAGACTTGCCACAAGACAGTGTCCAAAGGGAGCGCAGTGGCTCAGTGGTAGAGTGCTTGACTCGAGACCGAAGGGTAGTGGGTTCGAGCCTCACCGGCGTCACTGCGTTGTGGTCCATGAGCAAGACACATTTATCCTAGCTTAGTACTGGTTAAACCCAGGAAGAACCGTCCCGCATAACTGAAAGATTGTTGAGTGGACGTAAAGAATCAAATCAAACAAACAAACAAGACAGTGTCCACAATGTAACAAGACAATGTGTTGCATATATATGATGCATGTCCGTATGTCAAAGGTCTAGGTCACGGTACAATGTCAAATAGACTTTCAAAGTCCAATAGAATACAAAGGTTTATCTTGGGCCACAAGGTTTTCTCCTGATGAGGCCTTCTTCCATCAGTTTTGTATCATTATTTATTGCTGATTAATCTTCCTATTTTTTGAGCAGCATCAATTTATTTTTTGGCAACTAACAGAACTTTAGATAAGAAGAGGTAATCTGCAGTTCTATTATCTCTGTTTACAAACCTGTAGTAAACATAGTTAAGAATTTCAGGAAATGAAAACCAAGATCCATCTGGCTACTTCTAATTTAGGTTTATCAACCCTTGTCTTGTTTAACTCTCATATATCCTGTTTAGAAAAGATTGTGAATACAAATCAGAAATCTGATCAAGATCCACACTCTTTTTCATTATGGTTGTGTTCATATGTTAAAAGATAAAAATGGGGATGAGAAGATGTCTCAAGTTTCCTATACCTCTAAGGTACAATTAATGTAAAAGTTTGATTAAAATTGACTCCAAGTTCTGAATTGTTGATGCCACACAGCTTATGATGAACATTGAGTGATCACATTATAGCTCACTTTGAGCACTTAATTAAGCTCCAGTTTGCTGAAAAAAAAATCAAAATATTAAAGTGGCACTAAAGGATTAACAGAAAAAATATGTTAAAGAGGATGTTTGAAACTTTATAATACATGGGTGCTCTATTTTTCCTCTGGCAGTAACAAGAAACAGATGGATAATTTTTTAAAAGTCCCTGACCCCTGTGAGAGGTTAGAGTTTATGTGAGGATACCATGGGTCATAACATTGGAAAAGGGCCAGCTATTTTTGTTGTTGGGTGGTGAGGGTCCTACATAGCAATTTTGATTCATGAATTATAATTCCTGTCATAAGATTTTAGTGTTGTTCAACCCCTCTCTCCCTCTCCCTCCCCACACACACCCTCTGGATAAGGTCAAATTAAGGGTGCAAAGATCAGGAATCGATACAATTGACCCAGGATACCAATGGGAAAGTGACAAACTCATAGTTAGACACCACAAACGAGAGCCAAGAGGTCAGCCCTTTCCCAGCACACAACCACAAGGCACATATAAACAGACGGGCACAAAGGCATAGCAAACACAAGACAGAAAAAGCATAAAAGATCCACAAAAGAAATACCACCTTGGAACGGTCAGTAAAATAATTTACTGGAAGGCTTATACCGATAACATTTAACGACACCAACCTCAAGTTGATTAAGATGTGGATCAAGACACATATATATTTGGTTTGCATGAAAGACCCATAACTTATCAATGCATCATCTCCTAGAACATATAAATCAAGATATAACAAGGAGATAAAGCAAAGATAAGGACTCAACAGTAAATAAAACTGAATACCAGAGCAAAAGAAATCCAACAGGTAAACTCAGGTGGGCCCGACAAACAGCCGAAGCATCAGGCCCCTACCATCTCATCAATAGATAGATAAGTCTTTAAGTCAGAACCGTCATAGAGTCTGAAGTCCGACCCACCAGCATGGGCTCAAATAAGCTTGCAGATTTAACACAGTCTTGTCAGAACCTTCACTGCTAGTAGGTGGGGCCCTGATTAGAACCTCATTGACTGGTGCTGTGTTGTGTTCTTGAGTACTTTATTCTCATATCACTGCTTAGTATGGGTATAATCCATCAAAAGTGGTCCTCTTCAATTGCGTCCCTTTTCAAATTGGGAACTTCTCTTAAAGAGCGCAGTTCCTTATGGTATGGAAAATCATTTTTACCACATTAGGTGACCTCCCTTGAATGGTACTTATTTGATTACGCACGTGCGTAACTGCTTAATGGGATTGGGAGCTACGCCAATGTATAAGTTATAGTTTTCAAGATCATGCCTTTCAGCTGGCTTCCATAGAAAGTCAGCGCTAAAATCCTGAACTAGGCATAATAATGTACTATTGGCTCATGTAATGTCCCCCCCCCATCCCATCGAAGGGGATGGTAAACAGATTGCTTTTGGTGCTGATCTATTCGGTGGTTTCTATTTTTCAGATGAATTCACGAGTGAAACGGTTTGTGAAGGAGACCAGTTACAGATCCGCTGTAGTAAGACAACAAGGATAGCCATATTTTCCGCCATGTTTGGTAGAACCGCTACCGGTGATAGTAAATGTCCAGAATTGTTACGAAATACCTCATCTCTACAGACAAGTAGGTTAACCCTTAATGCCCCAATCGCAACAAAAGTCGTCTGCTTTTCTCGTCTGCTGAAATGTTTAAGTAACCTCTATGGCAAACAGTGTGGACCCAGATCAGACTGCTCCTCCACACTGTTTGCTTAATTTGTCAGTAATGTTAGGCTTTTTTTTGCAGGAGACGACTTCAGCAGGCAACATTTTCAGATGCATTTTTTTCTTGGCGCTTTAAGGGTTAAATTCTCTTCCTAATAATTTGTTTGAGAAAGATTCGGTCTGTCATTAAAATAGTTTGGTCCATTATCAAGCACATGTACAGTGGGGTATGTTTTTAGACACTGTGAAAATCAATTCAATAGACAAAATAAACAAAGCACAGCTTTTGAACAGTATGTGTTAAGCCACAGGGATATGCACAACCTTGAAACATTTTTTTATGCCACAACACAAACACAGCCTAACATTATTTCAGGACACATTAGCTTAGCAGCCTTAGAACGATATAGTATTATTACCAGAACTCAAAGCTCAGCCTTGAAACAGTATTTTAAGCTGCAACATCAGCACCGACTTTCAACAGTCTTTAAGCACAGCCTTGGGACAGTTTTACATACATGCCACAACACAGACTTGGAATAGAATTTTAAGCTATAATTAACATAACGGAACAGTCATTTAAACTTAAACAAAAGCACAGCCTCAGAACAGTATTTAAGCCATAGCTCAAGCACAGCCTTAGGAACAGTCAACTCATTTTATGTCAAGACAAGCACAGCCTTAGAACAGTACTTTAAGTCACATTTACATAAGCACAATCTTGGAACAGTTTTTCAGCCACAGAACGAGCATGTACAGCCTTGGATTAGTTTCCGAGGTACCAGCATTGTGCTTTTTAAATATGTTACTATGCTAAGGTGTGATTTTTATGATCTTATCATCATATTAATCATAATAATTGAGCCCAGACATGTGATTTCTAACAATGTGGCATTTTGACAAGTGTCGACTCAGATGAGCCAGTGCAGCCTCTTTTGAAGCTTAGAAATGTCAAATGATGCACGGTCAGTAGCCTAAGAGTCATAGAATATTCAAGCGACTAGCAAAGGCTCTGATCAGACTGTGCGCATGCGCAGGCTGGTCTGAGCCTTTGCTGGTCACACTGCCACATTGTTGGAAATCTCATGTCACAGCTCATATCTTATGTCATTATCAATTAAAATTATTATGATATTTGTATTTTTAGCATGTCAATCTCGCGTGGCAGCCGAGGAAATGATGAAGACGTGCCACAGCAAGAAGACATGTACAGTAGAAGCTGAGGAATATATATTCGGCAATCCCTGCCCTATGGGTGTCAACAAATACCTCAATGTTATATATACTTGTGGTGAGTTATAAATAGATCACTGCCGTTTTGCGGTGTGCTGTTATAGTAAGTTGGGTTAGTAACATGATTTCAACAGGCTGCAATACGGTAAATGTTCTAAAATTCCAAACACTAATTCAAAGCAGTCTGATCAGGGTCTTCCCTGCTTGCTATTTTGACAAGCATTTTGTTAATTCCAAAAAGTGAGTATGATCAGGAAATACCACAATCACAAACTGCAGACCAATCCACTGCACCGTGAGGAAGAGCCACAGGACATTTACAGTAACAAGACAATAAAAGCAAAACAACCAGCTCTCTCTTCCTCGTCAAGATGGTTGCAAAACTAGAAAGGACATAAGTAATGCATACCAAAACAAAGAACAACACAGAACCCCCACAAACAATGGGAGGTACATGAAACAAACAATAAACCAACAACAAAAATCTGTTACTGTTGTTGAAGTCATCAACTTGCAAAACAAATAATTTGTGAAATATATACACCATAGGAAGGAGAGTGAGGTACATCTTCATCAAGAAATGGAAAATTAACTATTTTTCAAAATTAAAATCGTCGCGTTTATAATCAATTTAAGATGAAACTATGCCATTAGTAATGGACAAGTCCAAGTCCAAAAAGGGGGCTTCAGTATCTGAGGAATTCGCCTTATTTATACTGGAGTTCAGTGGGATATATCTGACTTACCATTTTGTCAAAATAAGGACCTTTACCCCATATGCTATATTTAGAACATTGCATCATTTTCTATAAATAATTCAAATTTTCAAATATTTTCCAAAAAATAATTTTTACATTTCAATAGGTTTGAAAATATTATGGAAAATGCTCCATTTTTCATAATATTTTCCATAATCTAACATTTCAAAGGCGTCCAAAGGCGCTTGTGTGGAGGAAAGGGTTAATACCATAACCCTGATATTAAACAAACATTTTATTTGAGAAAAGAAAGAGAAAAGTGTTCAAAATTTTAGAGCATTTACCGTAGTGAGTTCATGACTTTGAGTATGATTCGCATGCATGTTACGTATGTACGTAAAAGAATGACTTGATAACACATTTGGACATGTGGCTAAAACATTCACTGCCCTTATCTTCTGCACTGGCTCTATCATATTAGAATACAGTAACTATAATTTACCTGTAAATTTTATGCATTTTGTATCTAATAAGTATTGCATGTATTTGGTATGATGGATCACTATTATTCAGCGCCCTAGATAAGCTTTTGGGTCAATTGGGTACTTACGCAACGTTTTTATCCTCAATTGCATACTTGCAAAAACAATTGCGTATTGTCATATTTTTTATGCCACGTTTTTTCCTTCTGTGATTACACGTTTTCTTATTGCATGAAGCCATCGGGAATTGCTTGCATATTTATTCAGTCCCATCGTCTGCCTTTCTAAAGTATCAAACTAGCAGATTTTATTATACCCGCTTTTTCGTAAGAAAAATAGGGTATATTAATTTCGTACCAAAGTCGGTCCGTCGTCCGTCCATGCGTCTGTCTGTCCGTCCGTCCGTCACGTTTCTTGTAATTGTATCTTCTCCTAAACCGTTGGACGTAGCAACTTCAAATTTTGTAGGTGCATAGATCACATGATGTAGAGGGTACTGGGTGACATTTCCTGTGACCTTGACCCCAAGGTCAAAGGTCAAATAATGTATTTTCTTGTAAATGCATCTCCTCATAAACTTTTCGAAGTAGCAACTTCAAATTTTGCCTGTGCATAGGTCACATGATGTCAAGGGTACTGGGCGATGTTTCGTGTGACCTTGACCTTGGAGTCAAGGTCAAAGGTCAAATAATGTATTTTCTTGAAAATGCATCTTCTCGTAATGTTTTGGAAGTAGCAACTTCAAATTTTGCCTTTGGATAGGTCACATGATGTTGAGGGTACTAGGCAACACTTCATGTGACCTTGGGGTCAAGGTCAAATACCCCAAGGTCAAATAATGTATTTTCTTATTAATGAATCTTCTCCTGAACCATTGGACATAGCATTTTCAAAGTTTACAGGTGCATAGGTTACATGATGTGGATGGTACTGGGCAGCATTTTGTGTGACCTTGACTCCAAGGTCAAGGTCATATGATTTACTTTCTTGTAAATCCATCTTCTCCTAAACTGTTTGACGTAGCAACTTAAAATTTGGTAGGTGCATAGGTCATATGATTTGGAGGGCACTTGACAACATTTTGTGTGACCTTAACTAGGTCAAGGTCATTTAATGTATTTTTTCGTATATGTAGAAGGTACTGAGCTACATTTAGTGTGACTTTGACCCCAAGGTAAAGGTTATAGGTAAGAAAAGCGGGTATTTGCGATGGTGTACCATCGACTGCTGCTCTAGTTGTACCTGAAGCAAATCTCATCCTCTTGTTGACATTCCAGCGTGTACACTTTGCAAAAGTTTCACTTTCATCATACTGTTTTTCTGCGAAATACTGGACTGGGCACCGATATTTTCATAATACTGGAGTTACACTGAGCGCTCGCTGGTAAAAAAAAATCAATACCCGACTGGCATTTGTTTATTACCCAAATGGAAACGAGTACGCAATGACATCACATGTAATTGCATACCGATCAGTAGAATTGCTTTTCGGTACGCACACATTTCATTTTAATTGCTTTTTTGAGGATTTTAATTGCGTATTTACGCAAATACGCTGTTTATCTAGGGTGCTGATTATGAGTGAGGATGCGCAGTGGCTCAGTTGTAGAGTGCTTGACTGGAGACCGAGGGGCCACGGGTTCAAGCCTCACCTGGGTCACTGCGTTGTGGTCCTTGAGTAAGACACATTTATCCTAGCTTAGTACTGGTGAAGCCCAGGAAGACCCGTCCCTGTTTGACTGTAAGATTGTTGATGGGACGTAAAGAATCAAATCAAACTATTATGAGTGAAATGTCCTGTGCTGATCTGAATTAACCCATTAAGTCTAGGGTCCTTTTTGTGGGATATCGGCAATCAGCGCAAAACCAGATCAGATGCCGCAAAACGCGGCATCTGATCAGGTTCTCCACTGTTTGCTTACAGAAGTATCTTTTGAATTTGGAATGAAAATGAAAAATACCACCCAACAACACTAAAATTGGAAATGGACAGGTCCAATTGATATCAGTGGGAAATTCCATTCGGCATAAATGGGCAAAATATCTTAATATTAACCATTACCATGCTTGACCCAGATTGTATCCTGTTTTGAAATCTGTCAGTGTATATCTTGATCAGCTTGCTTTCTGCTATGCTTGTAAATACATGCTACTAACTGGTACCCTGTGAGTTTAATTAATTGGCTACAACTTGGGGAGTAATGTAGACTCCAGCATAAGGGTTAATTCTATTGTTTAACCCGTTTCTTTATGAATATTCATTCTAGGCTCCACCCACTATGAATAATTATATAAATAAACTTTCATGTTAGTACATAGGACAAAGAAATTTCTTGTCAGGTCTACTAGTGTAGTATCAGATATATCATATATCCATAAGCTAACAGAGTAGACCCTGATCAGGCAGCTCTTACAAGAGCTGTCTGATCTGGGTCTGCTCTGTTTGCAAAAGAGTCACTAGGTAAAGGACTCATGTTCTGCTAAATAAAATTAATCATGATGTGCACCAAATTTAGTTGTATGACTTCATTGATTCACTAGCTAAATGGAAAACATTTTGGATCCTGATAAGACTGATAAGTCTGCTTCAATAGAAGCCAGCAGTTCTGAATAAAAGGTTAGTGAGGCTAGTTTTTTGGTATATATAGTTTTTTCATATACACCATTTTACTTTCTCCATAATTTGTGTTTGTGTATAGTATAGATTCTGGGGAGACTGACTTTCGGAGCATTCACCTTTTATGAAAGTACCAATGTTTCATGAGTTGGTTCAACTGTCTAGATTTGTAAGTGTATCAATTTGAAACCTTTTCCCCGCCATTCGTTGACTGATCTCTACTTTGGTATATAGCTTATATTGAGAGCAGTATGATCAGGTCATTCATAGTGTTTTGTCCTAAGTAAATGCGTTTGAGAGTGTATTTAAATTATATGGGCCTAGACGTGAGAAAACCTGTCTTCGGGTGTTTGCGAACAACACAGGTGCAGACCAGCCTGCGCATCCGCGCAGTCTGATCATCACCTTTGTTATTCGCTTTTTGGAAAGTATCATATCTAGACTTGCTACATTTCAACTTTCTAGCTAGTCTCTGTAGCTGAGGATATTGGTTTGAGTCTCACTTTGTCAGGAACCCCTAAGATAGGTTTTGTTGTGTCAAGGCCCATATGCAGGAGGGTCTGGATGGGGTATAATGATAAGTGAATAATGGCCATTTTTTATAATGAATAGTGAATAATGAGCCAAAAAATAATGAATAGTGAATAACGAGGGCCTAAAAATAATGATTAATCCTAATTTTTTTATGAATTGAAGAAAAAATTAATGAATAGTGAAT
The DNA here is from genome assembly GCA_964019695.1 of Loripinus fragilis. Lineage (NCBI taxonomy): Eukaryota > Metazoa > Mollusca > Bivalvia > Lucinida > Lucinidae > Loripinus > Loripinus fragilis. The sequence goes on along the minus strand of OZ026517.1, from coordinate 2,012,194 downwards.
AATCAGATTTCTTTGCCACCTTTCTTACTTTTAATGAATAATTGGCCTTGTTTTAATGAATAACCCAAAATTTTTATGAGATGAATAATGGGCTATAATTTTAATGAATAGTGAATACCAGACCCCCCCCCCCCCCCCCCCATCCCGACCCTCATGCAGCATAAGAGGGCAGGAAATACTGGCTGGATAATGGTTAATAAGTTTTGGCTAATGATGATTTTATTAGTCTGGAGATTTAAACTAAATGGTAGAATTAGAAAAGCTAAGCTTTATAATTTGTATGATGAGAAATGAACCATGTCTGGTTGGTATCTTAAACAGTGTCTGACTCAGGTTTAGATAAACAATAATTTCCATCATAAAATTGTAAATATTTTCTTACCTACCAACTTTAACATATGTTTTGGGTGCTCAAAAGAACCGTCTCATTGAGACGGTTCTTTTGAGTGCCCACAACATATGTTTTGGTTGAGTAACAAGAAAATTAAATTTTCGTTACGGACTCTTTAACTAAAGTCATGTCTGATTTGACTGCATTTTGTTTTGCAAAATTTCAAACCATGTAGATTGCAGAAATGTATAAAAGATGAAATCTGTGTGAAATTGTAATGGGTAGGGTTTATACTTTGCTTATTTCCATCAGGTATATCTAAAATAAGAAAATAATTTTCAACTAAGCAGCAGTCGATGGTACACCATCGCAAATACCCGCTTTTTTTTACCTATAACCTTTACCTTGGGGTCAAGGTCACACAAAATGTAGCTCAGTACCTTCTACATAATGTGACCTATTCACCTGTGAAGTTTGAAGTTGATATGTCCAATGGTTAAGGAGGAGAAGCATTTACGAGAAAATACATAAAATGACCTTGACCTAGTTGTTAAGGTCACACAAAATGTTGTCAAGTGCCCTCCAAATCATATGACCTATGCACCTACCAAATTTTAAGTTGCTACGTCAAACAGTTTAGGAGAAGATGGATTTACAAGAAAGTAAATCATATGACCTTGACCTTGGAGTCAAGGTCACACAAAATGTTGCCCAGTACCATCCACATCATGTAACCTATGCACCTGTAAACTTTGAAAATGCTATGTCCAATGGTTCAGGAGAAGATTCATTAATAAGAAAATACATTATTTGACCTTGGGGTATTTGACCTTGACCCCAAGGTCACATGAAGTGTTGCCTAGTACCCTCAACATCATGTGACCTATCCAAAGGCAAAATTTGAAGTTGCTATGTCCAATGGTTCAGGAGAAGATTCATTAATAAGAAAATACATTATTTGACCTTGGGGTATTTGACCTTGACCCCAAGGTCACATGAAGTGTTGCCTAGTACCCTCAACATCATGTGACCTATGCAAAGGCAAACTTTGAAGTTGCTATGTCCAATGGTTCAGGAGAAGATTCATTAATAAGAAAATACATTATTTGACCTTGGGGTATTTGACCTTGACCCCAAGGTCACATGAAGTGTTGCCTAGTACCCTCAACATCATGTGACCTATGCAAAGGCAAAATTTGAAGTTGCTACTTCCAAAACATTACGAGAAGATGCATTTTCAAGAAAATACATTATTTGACCTTTGACCTTGATCTTGGGGTCAAGGTCACACGAAACATCGCCCAGTACCCTTGACATCATGTGACCTATGCACAGGCAAAATTTGAAGTTGCTACTTCGAAAAGTTTATGAGGAGATGCATTTACAAGAAAATACATTATTTGACCTTTGACCTTGGGGTCAAGGTCACAGGAAATGTCACCCAGTACCCTCTACATCATTTGATCTATGCACCTACAAAATTTGAAGTTGCTACGTCCAACGGTTTAGGAGAAGATACAATTACAAGAAACGTGACGGACGGACGGACAGACAGACGCACGGACGGACGGACGGACGACGGAATGACTTTGGTGCGAAATTAATATACCCTATTTTTCTTACGAAAAAGCGGGTATAATTATGGAGCATGTAGATATAAAAACAAGTAGTGGTAAATGGTAAAACCCTGATTTGAATGATAAACATCCTATCATATGTGGTTTGTTGAATTGGTAATATATTTTGAAATTAATTGGGGGTTTTACAGTCATCATTTACGTCAGAAAATCTTGATAAATCACTTCAACCACAATAAAAAATAGTTTTTTCTACTGTAATTGTTTCAGCTTAATAGTAAAATATAGGTATAAAATGAAGAGGAAAAAGTACATTTAACATAAGTATCTTGTTAGAGAAAAACTGATTTTGATGCATGTGAACGAACAGTCTTTGCACTAGACTGGCCCCAGTCTCTAATGTCACTTGTTTTGCTAGTAAAACTGATAATCTCTTTAAGATAAAAAATTATAAACTTTACTTGAAGTAGTTCTGGGCTTGGACACCAAATCTGACTTTCAGAGAGGATAGAAGTTTTATAAGATGATTTTTTTTCATAGCTAAACATTATCATAAATGTAATAATATTCATTTAGTAGACTGATGCCAGTCTATCTTTGCACCCTAGAAAAAGTCTCTGTAGGCTCTTAAAATACACTACATACCACATGCCATTATTGGGATAAACCTGGTAAATCTTAATTGCAACTAGGAAAACATTTTGTTGTGAGTGCTCATTGGAAGCGTCTCAGTGAGATATATTCAATGAGTACCCATGATATAATTAGAGGATCTTTCATGAGTGCTCATGTTTCATTGAATTATTAAACAAATTGGGGAAAAAGATAAAATGTGAGGCTTCAATGTTAGATTCTGTTTATCACATGACATCATAAAATTAATTAAATATCACATTTTTGGCATGATGTCAATATTTTGTAATCATTTTATGCAGACGTTACTATGTTACGTTACTAATATTAATAGTGGTTAATGGATTTTATTGCATGGTGTTATATCACTCCCAGACGCGATGTCATGTGATAATTATGCTTTCTTTGGAAAATAAGCAATCTGGATACTCTACCTTGATCTTCCTTGATCAATTTTTTAACTGTCTCTTTTTATGATGATTAAAGTTTCATGGCTTTTTGTCCTCTGCTGATATTTTTCACAACTTTTTCAAAAAGAATTTTCAGGAATACCATCATAGTGTCAAACTGTTTGGATCCAGACCATGATGCCCGACGGATTGATAATCTGACTGCTATGAGCTGCTAATGATAGAGGGGTAGTGATGACTGAAGAAATTGTTGATTCAGAAGCATTGTTAAGACAAAACCTTCACCCCTTTTAAAATTAATAATAGACTGTTCCAAAAAAGGTTCAATTATTAATATAGAATTGAATTCAGCAGAAATGGGTTAAATAAAATAAATGGAGTCTACTCTTTCTATAGATCTACATATAGCAAGTTTCAATTTGATCTTTTAAAGGTAACGTGTGTTGTCAAAACAATGAATTTTAACTAATTTAAATGCAGATTTTAAAAGCATGCTTCAGGGGTTATTTTATGCAATAATGAGCTTGCATTAGCATAAAAAAATAACATTAATTCTCATTGTTTTAATGATGTCATGTTTCTGAAAGATGAACTGTTTTTAGTTAAATAATGCACTAGTCAATTGTAACCACGCCTCCAGCCCTGGAGAACAGTTGGGGCTTTGACTTTTCGTCTAGCAATTCCCTGCTTTTACCCCCACACTGCAGGGGCACTACTGCATTGTTTGCCTCTAGGAATACCTAATCCCTGACATTTCCCCAGCACTATGGGGACAACACAGCACATTTGCCTGGCTATCCCCCACCCTGCTCAGGGGCTGCCGGGGCTGTGGTTACAAATGACTGGTGTATAAGATGATAGTGGCTTGCACATGAAAAAATAGGTCTTGAACACTTGTTGGCTACAAAAAAGGTCAAGAAAAACAGCCCAGACCCAGATCAGACTGCTTCTAGATCTGAAGAATTAGTCTTATCAGAAACTTCCCTGTTTGCTCTTCTGGCATGGAATCCTGATAACCAACATTTTATTTAAGAACAGAAAGAGAAAATTTACCCCAATGCACACACAGTGTGCAAATTCTATAGCTTTTCTTTAAAACCTTTCAATGCAGATTAGTTGACTTCTGCTACTAACGCTGACTGATCAGGAAACATCCTGTGTTTTGTCCACATGATGAATTCATATTAATGAATCTTTAGATTTTGCAACAGTTCATAACCTCATGAATGGCATAAATATTATTGACCTGTGACCCGGAGAGACATTGTGTTATGTCTTTGTGCAAGACATTATAATTATCTTTGTTATTTGCTTAATTATTGCGTGTTTATATGTAACTCCAGGGAAACGTCCCAAATGACTAAAAATTGTTGACTCATATGTAAAGGGTCAATTCTATCAAACAAGGGAATGCCGGCAGAAGAAAAGGGTACTGTAAATCCGGAAATTTTCACGAGAATTTTTTTTCTTGAATGGCGTTAAAAGACATACTTGCGAAGTTTTAAATTCGTGACTAGTGGGCATGATTTACCAATATCAGTAAACGACAGAATGATTTCTTCATTTCGGGAAGATTTTATTTTCACGAAACTTCGCATATGCGAAGTTTCGCGTAAATAAAATCCTTGCGAAATTTCCGGATTTACAATACTAATTTGAACCAACTTGTATTGTTTATATTTTCAGTTCCAAAAAGGGTGCTAAAACCACTAAGAAGACATAAACATAGAAAACGGAAGAAGAAGAAACAGGAAGTTTCAAGAGAAAAAGAGTCTAATTCCAGTCATAGCATTCCTAGTTCATCCACTCTTTCATTTAATAATATATTGCCAAAAACTACCAAAAGACCTGCATTGGCTAAGGACTTTTTCCCAGCAGGTATGGTTGAATTGTTGGAATTTTGCTAAACAAACAGATAGTCAAAATAAAATAAAGTTTGGGTCATAGTATAGAATTCTTTTCTGGTCCGTATTTCATGCACTGTTATCCACATCACTCAATGCTGAAAACCACACGTGGGTCAGATTGCAACAATGATGTTTTTTGGGGTTCCAAAACGCTCAGCCATTTTTTAAAGCAATTGCGTTGTTGCAAGCAACATCTTACTCTATTTTTTTTCAGTCACAGGAAGTGTTGAAAATATAAAACCTGTGCATTTCTTATAGTTGTACACCTTTAACTAGGGAGCACAGTGGCTCAATGGTAGAGTGCATGACTCGAGATCCAGGGGCCGCGAGTCCAAGCCTCTTCGGCATCACTGTGTTGTGTCCTTGAGGAAGACACATTTATCCTTGCTTAGTACTGGTTCAACCCAGGAAGACCTGTCCTGACATAACTGAAAAGTTGTTGACTGGGACGTAAAGAATCAAACAAACAAAGTACACCTTTAAGAACCATTTAACTTTTAACTGTTGTGCTTTATCAAAACTTTGTGCACAGAGATGTGTTCTTGATGAAATCTTAAACCCTTTACCTGTCAGTGTCATCTGCTGATAGCCTTTGCAAACAGTTTGGATCCAGATCAGGCCCGACAAAATGTCGGGCCTGATCTGGATCCAAACTGTTTGACACTCTGATGGAATTCCTGAAAGAATTTTTTTGAAAAGGTTAATATTTTTAAAAATCTTTAGATGAGAGAATAAGTATTATGTAAAGTTACCAAGCATGCAACGATTTAGCAGGATCTTTTACTGCTATATTTTTATAGGAAACACTAAATTTTGGCATATTTATGTGAGCATCATCCAACTGATTTGTCTAAGATGAAGATGCTAAGAAGATAGGATTCTGTGTTAGACAAAGATATGTTGTGATAGCAAGCTTACAAAAAGTTTATTACCCTTTTCAGACAAACCTTGATCATACTTATTATTGGAATAGTCATAAACTGACAGTCAAGTGTAATAGAGCATCAGGCCCACCACAGCACCTTGGGTAATAGTTTGGAATAAACTACAAACAAACAGTTATGAAATAAATATTTGTTATGCTATTCTGTGAGGAGTGATATATTAGATAATATCTGTGCAGAAAATATGTGCTACATGCTTTCAACGAGCAATAACACATGTATAAATAAGGCAATTCATATGCTGTTGATGCATGGTTTCTGTTCTTGTTTCAGACCACTAAATTTTACATTTGCTGATCTGTTAATCACTCTTACATATGTATATTATTATTGGCCCTGAACGACGGATAGTGACTGAAAGCATCCTGCTACATGTTGACTGTGAAATGGTGACAAAAATAAGTAGTCCCATATTTTTCATAAATTTTGATATTTTGTTAATTTATGCAATAATAGCGATCAAACATGATTTTTCAATCCATTAACATTTGCCAGCTCCCTCCAGAGAGTTTTTTCTCCTGAGTGACCTGGAGAACGTTAATGCATGAAAAAACACGTTTGAACGCTATAAATTGTCAATCATAAAGTGATAATTGTTTTGTTTTCTTGTCCTAGATGCAGCACAAAACACTCCCACAGATCCAAAACTTGGAGAAGCTCGGGACAAATCTCACTCATCCAAAGATCAAAGCAATAATAAAGACAATACACCACCTGACCGAGACAAAGACTTAAAATTAGGTGGTCATACTACACCATGTATCAATAATACTATATATGGAGTAAGAGGACCATCAGCTACTGGTCTCTTGACAGACTGGTTAAATGCATTTAATTTCATAAGAGGTATGTATACAATCAGATGATTGATTAATCCTTTCCTTCATGAGTATTCAGGGGCGGATCCAGTATTTATGAGAAGGGGTCTCAAATGTATAAAGGTGTGGGGGGTTTGCTTTGCTGAATTTATCTCATTTCCTTGAAGATCCCATGAAAATGAAATTCTTTGCTCACTGAGACCAAATTTTTAAATTTTCATAAATAATTTGGTCCCACTGAGACCAAATTATTTCATTTTCATAGGATATTTAAAAATGAGGGGTGGGGAGTGGGTATGAGTGAACCTCTTGAACGCCCTCTGGATCTGCCACTGGTATTCATGCTAAGCTCCACCCATTATGAATAATTATATAAATAAATGTTCACTTTTATACATAGATCAAAGAAAATACTTGTCAGGTCCACTAGTGTAGGATCATATCTTATCATATTTCCATAAGCAAACAGAGTAGATCCTGATCAGGCAGCTCTTACAAGAGCTGCCTGATCTGGGTCTGCTCTGTTTGCAAACATGTTAAAAGGTGTCTCTATGAGGTAAAGGGTTAATATGCTCTTAAAAAGTTTATCCTTCGGAAACAACGAATACACCTAAGAGCTGAAAGTGTAGTGTAAAAGTTTTCAGGGCCAGACTAGCTAGTTCGGCCAGTCAGGCCTCGTCAGTGACCTTCTAATGTTTTCAAAGGTCCACAATGGAATCCATGATCCCAAAGGACAAGCAAATCAAATCTACACCTTTTATCTTCACTTCTAACTTGTCATGTGCCACAAATAATTTGCTGCAGAGGACACATCAAATTTCATGCTGCCAAAATGACTTTTCATTCTGATGGATTTTCCCATACATAATGATACAATAAGCATGGATTTGTCCATTTTGTATTTTTCAAAAAGGGTCACAGGTCAAAATTTCTAAATTTTGATATATTTCTGTCACTGACGAATGTTTTTATCTTGGCAAACAATGCAGACCCAGAGGAAATACCGCTTTTTTAAACGACATTTCATCTAGGTCTTCACTGTTTGCAAAAGTACCTGTTTATCTGTATACAGAATGCGAACAGGTTAAGAAGCCAAATAAGATTTGATATGACATGTGAATCATCTGAACACAGGCTTGAAACTTAGTGAATTACCTGATTAAAGTTTTAAATTTTGCTTTAAACACTATTTTATTTGACAAGTTATTGCTGCATGTAATATAATGACATAATAGAAATAGGATCTGACAGTAAGCTGTTAGGCTTCTGTTTGGCTTAATCAGGTCATCTCCTAAGCTTTGACTAACATTTGAAGGTGTACCAAATTATATTATACCATATGAGTTATGGCCCTTGTATAAGAAAGAGAAGCACTTTTATGAACAAGTAAATGGTTGGCAGCACTAAATTGTTTCACATACACATTTTCTAGTGTTGATAGCAGGATCTGTTCAGTGTTGAGCCAATTTTCTTTGTCATATTGCCATGTTAATTTCATATATTTCCTATTATTTCTCACTGTACCATTTAACTCAAATAAGCCTAGTGTACTTTTTGTAGGACATAGGCAAACAGTACAGGCCCAGATCAGATGCCACAGAATGTGCCATCTGATCAGGGTCTCTACTGTTTGCTTTAAAAGTGATCTATTCAAATTTGAATAAAAATGAAAAATATCATCCAGCAACCCTAAAATTGGAAATGGCAGGGTTCGCACAGGCTTGAAAAGTACTTGAATTTAGAGAGCTTACTTGAAAAGTCCTTGAAAATTAAATCTGCCTTTAAAAGTACTGGAAAATCACTCAAGCCTTGAAAAGTCCTTGAATTCTACTATTTTCTGTAGGACTTAGCACTGTTGATAGACTAAATCAGTATATAATTGTTGTGCCTATATTTGGTGCAGCATATGCTGCACCAAATATAGGCACAACCATTTTATACTAATTTTCCAGTACTGATGGGTCCATTATCTCAGTCTAGCATTTCTGAAGTAGAACTTTAACACTTAGATCAGTATTATTCATTAATTTTAAGTCCTTGAAAACTGTTTGTCAATGAGTGCTTTTTTGAAGTCCTTGAATTTTACTCATACTTGCCTGATAAAGGTAGGCAAGTCCAATTGGCTTAAATGGCTTCATTCCATGTCTTTCCTTTTTACTTTCAGATAATAGAGAAAAAGCTGTGTTATATTTAGTGCTAGGAGTGTTATTCGGAGTGATATGTTTGTTATTCCTTGTGATCATAAGACTTGCAATAATTAATAAACGCAAATCGCGAGCAAAACTTGACATATCCGAGCCTGTTCACGAGGATCATCCGGGACCTTCGAACCACATCGAGGCTCCGACACTGGAGAGGGCAGATTCTGTGGACAGGATCGAAGTTGTTCGATTTAATCCGACGAGAAGTCGAGATTTTGCAACATGTACGTTGAGAAGTGATATAGGCAATAGGAGTCTCACAAATTATTATGGGTAGTTGTAACTGTAATTCAGCCAGTACATGAGATTTCGAAACTTATTGCATATGTGATCAGTGAAGGTTCAGACAAACCGTGCAGTTTTGACCCAGCCTTCACCTTTCGCAAACACAAAGTACGGACATAGATGAAGGATGAAGCCAAAATTTAGGCCTCTTACCCACTGTATAGCTGCACATGCATGGTTCAATGTTTGTAGACCGATGAAGTTTTCCATAGAGTTTGATACACTTAAGTCAGGATGGTCCATTGTATAATATTGAGGGGTCCCAAATTCAAATTTCTGAAAAAAATATTGTAATTTTGTCTTAGCAAACAGTGCAGACCCTGGGTCTTCACTGTTTGCAAAAGTACCTGTTAAGAGGTTTAGAGTCATTCTGCGGCATTTCATCAGGGTCTTCACTGTTTGCAAAAATACCTGTTAAGGGGTTTTGAGTGATTCTGTGGCATTTAATCAGGGTCTTCACTGTTTGCAAAAGTACCCACTAAGGGATTTCCAGTCTACAAAGAATTAAAGAGCGACTTTACTCATATGTGATAAGTATCAAAATTTCATGAACTGGCTCATTTATTAGATGGGGTTTTCCCTTCAAAAATTATGCTAACGGTTCATCAAATATTTATAAGCCAAGTTTGTGAAATAGTGTAAACCCAGATCAGATTGCTTATGAAGGAGCTGTCTGATCAGGGGTTACATTATATTGAGCCAACTCATTAGATTTTGGTACCTATCACATTGTGGAGCAACAAAAATGCGCAGACTCGCCAGAGCCTTAGCTGCTTGCATGCGCTAAGTATGTGAGTAGATGAAGACTCAAACCACAATTTAAGCCTCTAATGAGACGGTTCTTTTGAGCACCCAAAACATATGTTCAAACTGATGGATAAGAAAATATTTACAATTTTACACTAAAATATTTTTTATCTAAACCTATGAAGTCAGCACCTAAGATTTTGGTACTTATCCCCTTGGTGATCAGGAAAGGCTCAGACGAGCTTGTGCAAAAGCACAGTCTTGCCAGAGTCTATGCTGAATGCATACACAAAACATGGAAATGACGAAGGCTCAGACCAAAATTTGGATTTCTAACCCCACTAGATAGAGTGCTTGCCTCAAGACCAAGGGGCCGCGGGTTTGAGCCTCACCAATGTCACTGTGTTGTGTGCTTGAGCAAGACACATTTATCCTTAGTACTGGTTCAACCCAGGAAGACTCGTCCCGACATAGCTGAAAAATTGATGACTGGGACGTAAAGAATCAAATTGAACAAATAACCCCACTAGATAGTTGCACAAGCCGGTGTAAAAAGTGACATCATGCATTTGTGATAGGTACCAATTCATGGGTTGGCCAGTTATAAATTAACTAACCTGCTTGTCTGCTTACAATCTTTGCAAACATTTTGGGCCCATATCAGGCCCGACAAATTGTCTGGCCTGATCTGGATCCAAAGTGTTTGACACTCTGATGGTATTCCTGAAAGATTTTTGGTAAAGTTAATTTTGAAAAAAAAATCAAATCTGATAGGAGATATCAATAAATCAGGAAAGATTACCCGGCATGCAAATAGTTATTAAACTGTATTTACCCAAAATATATGAATCAAGATATTCGAAAAGATCAGCAGATGTCAGAAAAAGCATGCAAAATTTATTGTACTATATTTATATTGCACTAAGGGTGCTATTATATTGAATCGGCAGTAACAGGGGCGTAGCTACGTATATGCGAAAATGCATTTGCGTACACATTTTGACAAAAAATATGGGAAGATTCTATCACAATTCTGATTTTATGTGAAAAGAAAGTGTGTGTAGAACCAATATTAATCTCTCTAAATCCAATTTTGACAGAATTTGTGATGATTTGTCACCAATTAACGCAAAGTGAATGAGGGCCTGATCATATACAATTTTATATAACCTACCATTGCCAAGAGTGTGTTTAACTTGGCAAACAGGGCAGAACCTGAAGAGACGCCGCAATATGCGGCGTCTCATCTGGATCTACGCTGTTTGTATATGTTCCTTTTTCGCATGCATTCAGCCTGTTCCACAAGTGCATACTTTGAATTTTAGACTAGCTACGCCCCTGAATAAGGCCAATAATTACTTTATTGTACAGACTACATGGTGACCATATGATATTTTGTTAAATGGCAATATTAAGTCAAGAGAACAATTTGTTATTAGATGAGGTATGGCAAGGGTGAACAACATGTTGCTTGCATATATTGATATATTGATCATTCTGACCCCAAACTTTGAGTCCATGATAATAGGAAGAAAGCAATTACAGATTCCGTATTCCAGTTTTGTATCTCCAAATCATTCCCTTTTTGGCCCCAATTCTAATAAATTAAAAACAGGATTTTTTTTCTTATTTGAGCAAAACAGTTATGGGTCGATCCTACTTTTAATACAGGTATTTTTTCCATGTTTGAGAAATATGTAACCAAAATACGATGTATGAATATTTTTATCTATTTTGTTTCAAATGTTAACCCATGACTTTTAAGGTAAGAGTGCATAATGAAAAACTAATTTTCTTATTTCTCAACCAAAACATATGTTGTGGGTACTCAAAAGAACCGTCTCAATGAGACGTTTTTTTTGAGCACCCAAAACATATGTTAAAGTTGGTAGGTAAGAAAATGTTTGCAATTGAAGCTCAACATTTTTTGTTTATCTAAACCTGTGGTTAACCCTTAATTCAGTATTTGTACAGCACTCGTAAAATTGTGCAGGGTTATATGGGTATTAACTTTCTGGCGTCAGTTTTTTGTATGTTTCACCTTTGCCATTTCTCAGTGTAAATTATTGTAAATGTTATTTATCAAGGCCCATCTTTTCAAAGTATACACTATTAACAAAGTCTTTAGTCTTTTAATATCACAAGATTTTTATAAACATGGAAATTGATAATTGTATATGTTATGTGAGATTCTAACACACCTCACCTATAGAGCCAATGCTATAAAAATGTGTTACATCAAATGATAATGTCACAGATTTGAAAGCGGGTGGAAAGCACACACTAGCTGATGTCATTTGTTACTGCAAAATTACGTCAGTCATGTTGTTAGACGGTGTAATGTCATATTTACGCTTGAAAGACGTTACAAATACATGTAAACGTATGCGACACAGACCAACTATTGGCGGGATTTCCTTAGTGCAATGGTGGAAAGTTGGAAGAAGCTGAAGACTTCAAATGTGTTTTCGTCTTTTAATGTGTGGTAGAATCGAAATAGATCAGCTCTAGTGCGTGAATTGTTGAGTAATAATTCACTGTTTGTCGGTCAGTTGTACGAAGATAAATCACTGGCGCAGTGCCATCGTGATTTGATCTTCTTTACAAGTGACCTCCAAACAGTGAATTGTTATACAACAATTCACTGCTAGAGCTGATCTATTTCTTAAATAACATGGCCAAGAGTAATTTCATGGCTATTAAAAAATGAAAATGTGCCAGTCTTACAACGAAATGAAATCATTTCTTTTCAACTGTCATAGGTCAAGATAAACAGAACTTTTGAGCATAAAATTGTGATGATTTTCTTATCCATCAGTGTTAACATATGTTTTGGATGCTTAAAAGAATCGTCCCATTGAGACGGTTCTTTTGAGTATCAACAACATATATTTTTGATGAGAAATAAGAAAATTGATTTTTAATTACACTTTTATCTTGGGGCCTGTTGTACTGTGGATTAAATCAAATTTTATGGTTTTGAGAAGCTATATGTGTTGCACAATGCATTAAACTATGTGAATGCACAGCTTCGCAGCATCTTAATAATGAGACAGTTCTTATGAGCACCCAAAACATACATTTAGACTAATGGATAAGAAAATAATCACAATTTAAAGCTCAAAAATTTCCTTATCTTAACCTATAATGTAGCCAAAAAATAGTTATATTTTGAATGAAATAGTGACAAACAAAATTGTTAATCTAAGGACTTTGATAATTTGGACCTTGGAGTTTTGTAAAAAGATTTTTTTTTGTTGTTGAAATATTTCTTGTTATTTTTCTCAGAAAGGAACTATTCTAGAATTGCTATTATCATATGACGCCATGTCTGGGAGTGAAATAACCCCATGCTATAAAATTGATAAACCATTGGTAGTTTACAGATTTTCGGGAAACGTTATGACGTCCATAACAACGTTGTGTACATATTGACAAAATTATAACGTTTTTACGACAGAAATGAGATTTCAGAGTAACCTTAATTGCATATGATAAATAAAATCTAACATTTGTGCTCATGTATTATTGAATTTATTAAATTTGTTGCGAAAAAGCAGTAAAATGCTCGGCAAGCCTCACATTTTATCTCTTTTCCCCAACTCGTTTAATTAATTCAATAGAACATGAGCACTCTCTCATGTAAGATCCTGAGCTCTATATATTTTCTTTAATGGAGCCAGTACATAAGATTTCCGTAATTATCATATCAGCAAGTATCTACACAGTCTCAATAGAACCTTGGCTGCTTTCATATGTAAAGAGTGGAAGTAGATGAGGGCTGAGAATAACATTCTCACCCCAATTGATAGCTTTGTATGCATATTTAAAAGTGACTTGATGCTTTTACAATAAATACCACACTCATGGGTAGGTCTGATGCTTCTTATACCAAATGGATAGTGTGATCTGACTTAAAATACAAACTAGAGCGCGCAGTAGATGGGGCGCCATCGCAAATCCCCACGCTAAAGTTTTTGACCCCCCCCCCCAGCACCCCACAGTCCCACCCCGGGGCATGACCTTGGCAAAAGAATGAAAATTCTGTTCAATATGTTTTCTATCTTTTATTTGTGAGAACACACACAAAGTTTGGTATAAAAATCTTTTAAATTGACATGTTAATGATATTTGACCTTTTGACCTCGCCCCAAGGTCACCAGTTTGACCTTAGGATGAAAATGTTACTTGCATTTTGTTCTGCGTCCCCGTCGATTTGATATGCTACATGACCATGTTTGAAAAAAAATTGTTTGACCCCCTGGGTACCCCCAGTGCCCCAAAGTTCCACCCCTGGGGCATGACCCAGGCGACAGAATACAAATCTCGTCTGATATGTTTTGTATCTTTCATTTGTGAGAACACACACAAAATATGGTATAAAAATCTTTGAAATTGACATGGTAACCGAAATTTAATGATATTTGACTTTTAACATCACCCCCAAGGTCACCAGTTTGATCCTAGGAAGAATATTTTACTTGCATTCTGTTCTGCTCGTCATCCCCGTCAATTTGATATACCACATGACCATGTTTGAAAAAAATTTTTTTTTGACCCCCTGGGCACCCCCAGCACCCCAAAGTTCCACCCCTGGGGCATGACCCATGGGACAGAATGAAAATCCTGTCTTAAATGTTTTGTATCTTTCATTTGTGAGAACACACACAAAGTTTGGTATAAAAATCTTTGAAATTGACTTGGTAATTGAAATTAAATGATATTTGACCTTTTAACCCCTCCCAAGGGCCCCAGGGGGCGGGGCCTAAAAAAAGTTTGATGTTGCACGCTCCATTTATGTCAGTAACTCACACACCAAATTTGATTGAATTTCGTTCAATGGTTTAGGAGGAGATAGCATAACGGACACAGACGGACGGACAGATGGACAGACAGACGGACGGAGGTGATGACAATATCCCCTTCGCTTTTTTAAAAAAGCGTGGGGACAATAAACAGTGGAGTCCCTTTATAATGCACTTCTTTATAACACAGATTTTGATATAACATGGTCATGTTGTAGCTCAAATATTTTTAACCGTGGAATTTTACAAAAGACTTATAGGAAAATGACCATAAGCTAGCTGTTGAATGGTTTTGGCAAAGCTTCCTGAGAGAAATAATTAAAAAATAAATGTTTTATTGAAAATCAAAAATATATTTTTATTTTAATGTGGCAAAAATGTGTAAAATTGTGTACAAAGTATAAATGAGCCGCAACATGAGATTTCCAACAATGTGGTATGCCTCAGATCAGCCTGCGCATAGGCCCAGTCTGATTAGAGCCTTTGCTAGTCGCTTGAATATTCTATGACTATTTAGCTACTGACTGAACATAATTTGGAGTTCCTAAGTTTAAAAGGAGGCTGCGCAGACATGTCTGAGTCTTGGCAAATATTAACACTTGTTAATATGCCACATTGTTGGAAATCACATGCCACAGCTCAAATGTTGTCAGATAGTTCTAAGGTTGTCATAAGGAGCTAACCGAGAATAATTGTGTATGATTGGAAATGGGCCTGGGGTCATTAAAAAAGAAACTTGTCATACTGGGAACTTTTCACAAACTAAAATGCTCTTTGACATTATTTTGTGCCGACTTAGCGCTTTTTACCCTTTGTAGACCAATGAACCTTTCCATAAAGTTTGATGCATGGGTGAAAGTTCAAAATTTCAAAATCCTGAACTTTCAAAAGTTAAATATTAAAACTTGCTGTATGCCTACAAAGTATTAACAATTTCAAATTTAAATTGTCAATTGCCCAAAGATGAACTGAAAATAAATCAGAGAAGCTATTAAAATCTGTCTTCTTCAGCATTTTGAGGCTGACTTTCTGTGGAAAGTCGGCCTCAAAATCCTAAATTCAGGAATAATCCTGAAAATTTTCATCCATGTCAATGCAGTTGTGTAAGGATGGCCTATTGTATAACATATATTGAGGTGTCACGTGTTATAATTTTCAAGAATAGTGTATGACTTTCTCTTTGTATTAACAAACAGTGCAGACCCAGATGAAATGCCACATTCTGTGGCATTTCATCTGGGTCTTCACTGTTTGCAAAAGTATCCCTTTAGGGGTTTGCAGTCTACAAATGTATATAGTAAGAAAATGAAGTAATGAAGGCTCAGACAAACATAGTAGTCAAACCCCACTGGATAGCTGTGTATTTAGAATGATTCAATGTATGACAGAAAAGTATCATATTAATTTTAGATATGGCTAAAAAGTTGTTGAGTAGGCTTTAGAGTTAAAATGTGAGGTGAGACAGATGTATATTCAAATGTGTCTTTTACAAAAGGTTTGCGAAATTTGGAATTTATTTTTCAATAAGGAACGTGAGAATGGAAAGGACATGAATATCTCATAGACCCAGATGAGGACATTTTATGAGCGTAAAATTGTAATTATTTTCTTACCCATCAATTGAAACATGTGTTTTGGGTGCTTAAAGAACCGTCTCATTGAGACGGTTCTTTTGAGTACCACAACATATGCTTTTGATGAGAAATAAAGAAAATAGTTTTCCAGTACACACTCTTATCTTGAGGCCTGATATCTATTACCTTTTATTATTTTTTTAATAAAATTACTGAAAAACACACAACCTAAACTGTACCTGGAAAAATGTTGTTTTTTTTTACTTATTATGTATCACTATATTGTCACAGAATTTTGCTGGAGCACAGTGGCTCAGTTGGTAGGAGCACAGTGGCTCACTTGGGATCAAAGGTTTGCTAGTTCAAGACACACTGGTGTCACTGTGTTGTGTCCTTGAGCTAGACTCTTTATCGGCTCCTTATTACTGGTTCAACCTAGGAAGACAGGAAATCATCCTGACATGACTGAAAAATTGTTGACTTGGACATAAATTATAAAAAAATCATGTCCTTTTAATTATCATATTTCATATTCAAAGGTAATTTCCATATGGGCCGCGACAGGAGAAAACCTGTCTTCGGGGTTTCCGACAAAGCAAGATTCATACCAGTCTCCTCAGCTACAGAGGCTAGCTAGAATATTGAAATTTCACCTGTAGCAATTAAGTTTACACATGATACTTTCCAAAAAGCAAATGACAAAGGCGCTGATCAGACTGCGAGGATGTGCAGGTTGGTCTGCGCCTTTGTTGTGGTCGCAAACCCCGGAAGACAGGTTTTCTCGGTTGCGGCCCATATTTTATATATCTCGTGTCAATAATGTTTTTCTGGATTGCTTGATATTTCTCCATGTGTATAGATCTATAAATGAAGCCTGTGTCATAGTGCTAATACTCTGTGATATATTTTCATGAAAATACAAAGTGACTTCTTATTGGGCCTTATTGCAGTCTTATCAGCACCTTTTATTTACTCACAGGAAAGAAGAATCAGGGAGCACAGTGGCTCAGTGGAAGAGTGCTTGACTTGAGACCGAGGGGCCGCGGATTTGAGCCTCTCTGGCGTCACTGCGTTGTGTCCTTAATTCAAAGCTTAGCACTTGTTCAACACAGGAAGACCCGTCCCTACATCACTGAAAAATTGTTTATGGGACGTAAAGAATCAAATCAAACAAACAAACAAACTCATGGGAAAGAATAGTAATAACTTAACTTGCTATATATTATGTATAAACTTGCTTTATACAAGATTTCAACATTCAAGCTAGTCTCTGTAGCTGAGCAGGCTGGTTTGAGCATGACCTGGTCGGAAACCTTGAAGACAGGTTTTCTTGCAACAAGGCTCATATGATAAAATGGATATATCCTGACTCAGTGTAATGAACATCAACAGTGGAGTTTTTGTGCATCTTTGATTGAACTTTTAATGTTTAAAGACCTTTATTCCTGTCCAATAGAGATCATTAATGGATTAACTGATAAGGGACAGTTTCAGTATCTCACAGGATTGGAGGGGCCTCAAGAGGGGACTTACCTGTTTACAACACAATGTCTTTTACTAAGATAAAATATCAATATTTTATCAGAAAATGCCTAAACCCTTTATGGAACCACATTATTGTCCCCTTTTAGGAAGTCATAATCACCTCATAAAGATTAGCCTTTGATCTGTCTGGAATAGCCCTCAGGCAGTGGTACCGCTTTTATTGTCTAAGAATTTAGGTCTTTAAAGTGCTGTCATAACAATGTTTCAGGCTGTATCTTGAAAAAAATGTATCCCTATGGGCACAAATACAGTGAAACCTGTGTAAAACGACCACTCTCAAAAAGACAACAAATTGTATTTCAAGACCAATTATCGCTTAATGCAGGTCAAAAGTATTGCAGAATGCTCCAATGGGAGCATTCTGCAATACTTTTGACCTTCATTAAGCTAATATTTGTCATTAGGGAGCGCAGTGGCTCAGTGGTAGAGTGCCTGACTGGAGACAGAGGGGCTGCGGGATTGAGCCTCACCGGCGTCACTGTGTAGTGTCCTTGAGCAAGAACATTAATCCTAGCTTAATACTGGTTCAACCCAGGAAGACCCGTCCCTTTATAACTGAAAGATTGTTGATGGGACGTAAAGAATCAAATCAAACAAACAAAAAAATTGTCATTAAGATCTTTGTTTTTTGAGTGGCCAGTTAACACAGGTTTTACTGTAAGACTTGAAATATCATGTACATTGTCTGCCTGCAGACAATTCACATGATATTTCAAGTCTTATTTGCTCAAAAAATGAAGAAAGATGTAAAAAAAAAGTCCTTTGCAGCAGTTCTGACTGGCACTTGAAAGTTTTTGTTTTTAAGGTTTTCAAACTTGAAAGTTTAGTCTTAGAACCTTTATATTAAATGATTTGTTCATACTAAATACCTCAGTATTTTTGATGGTTGTTGACAGCAATGTTTATTTAAGATTTGTTATATCTGTTTTTAAGAAAAAATGGCTTATAGACCTACATGTATTGCTTTAAAATTTATATGGCAACTAATTTTTTACCAGATTTTACTAGTTAAGCCTTGTATTGTAACTCTTTATTGCATCAATTTGTAAGCTAGAAATGAACATTTTAACCCTTAAAGCTCCTGTCATAACAGATGTCTTCTACCTTGTAATGTTTAAGCTCTTTGATAAACAGTGTAGACTCAGACCAGACTGTTCCTGTAGGAGCAGTTTGGTCTGGGTCCACTGTTTGCCTCTATGCTTACATTAGTTAATTATGCAAGCAAATATATGTAGCTGGCAACTTAAGCAGACGTCGATGTCAGATGCATTTTTTGTAGGGTTAAGTGTCTTTTTGAATGTAAATTGCAACTATTTTTTTTATCCATCAGATTGAAAATGTGTATTGTGATCAAAATACCTTGAATAAAACAATTCTTTAGGTTATGTTCCTGTAATATTGACCAATCAGAGGCCTGTGGTCTGTAGACTTGAGCTTACAGTTACAAGTATATCCCAATGTTATTGGATAAAATGATGAAACTGGCAAGTTGAGTTTTACTTCTTTATTTAATTATTATAGGCTGGGGTAGAAGCATTTGGGATAATAGAATCAGAATTTCCTAACTCTAGCATTCAATGTGATGATTGATTTGTCTGGACAGCCATTTATGTCTGAACCTTTACTGCAATAATGGTTACCTCCCTTTGACTGTCTATGGTGAAAAAGAGAACAACGCAAGGTCTTGATTTTATTTAACAATTTGAGAGTGCATAGGGTTCTTTTTATATCTAATGGTGAGTAAGACCTGTTGAATCATTCTAAGGGCAAGAAAAAGAATATTTTCTCTTTATTGAGGTCTATTGGAAATCAATTACAGGATCATAACCTTTAGAGTATGTATATCTGTGTCAATTTTTCCATTCTGTTTTGATATGGTTCAAGAGATAACTGAATTTCTAGTGGTTGTGACAGTCATATACCTGTATATGTCTTTTATAGGGCACATTTTGCTTAATGTATATATAGGCAGAAATGGCAGATATTTTTTCATATCAGTGTTTTAATCCATTCACATAAAGTGGTGAAATATTTTACATGTATATTGACTACAAGATTTTATTAAACTATGAAATTTACCTTTAAATTTTGAATTTGAAAATATTAATGACACACAAAATGTTTATCAAGTAAGCTAAAGCCTTTAGCCTTAAAAACTAGTTGGCAATTAATGAGAGTCATGACATACATAATAGTATGTATTTCTTAATTATTTTTTCATAGATTGGAGAAGCTGTGCATTACACAATTATGCAATAAAAAGCAAGGGAGTATTACCAGGCCCTGAGGTTATAAAACTTTTTTCGTGCTCAACTCAATTGAGCATAAAAGTTCAACTGCTATTTAGGGAGCTCAGTGGTAGAGTGCTTGACTCGAGACCGAGGTGCCGCGGGTTCGATCCTCGCCGGCTTCACTGCGTTGAGCAAGACAAATTTATCCTAGCTTAGTACTGGTTAAATCCAGGAAGACCCATCCCTGTTTAACTGAAAGATTGTTGATGGGACGTAAAGAATCAAAACAAACAAACAAATCAGCTGCTAATAAAAACAAAAATGCTGGAAAATATAGACTTTTCTTGCTTTTAAACTGTCCAATGATGTATTTATCATGCTTATAAATGTGAAAATGCCAACAATTGTTGGCATTTTAACATTTATGAGCAGGATAAAGTTCTTGCTCAGCTGAGTCGAGTTTGAAAAAAGTTTTATAACCTCGAGGCCAGGAAATGCCACAATCACTGATGACAGGCCAACCCATAGCACCATGAGGAAGATAGACACAAAGAAACTATATACACAAGAATACAATTACATGGGTGAAAAAATTTCAGGACTATTCCTGAATTCAGGATTTTGAGGCTGACTTTCTACAGAAAGTCAGCCTCAAAATGCTGAATTACGGAGATTCATTTTCTGTCTTTCTAAGGACAATTGACCATTTTAATTTGAAATTGTGAATATTTAGTGGCATATTGCAAGTTTTAAGATTGAGTTTCAAAAGTTCAGGATTTTTTAAATTTAGAACTTTCACCCATGCTTAACTCATATTTGTATAGTGTTCAAGCACTTCTCCAATGCCCTTAAACTCTGAATTAATTGAAGTTGCCTAGCAGCTTAGTACGACTTCGGTAATGGTGAGTTAATGGTGAGATAAGCATTCTCGCGAGACCTGACGATACCTCATCTAGATCTCTCGCATTTCGCCCTTTGCATTGTGGGTAACTAGCGACATATGGCTAGTCCCATTCGATTCTCACACTCCTGTAGTGACATGATTTATTGTTAAAAATTATAAACAGCAAAGCGTTAAATTTTTTACAATTTTTCATTTCTCTTTAATAATAGTCAATATTTTCTGAATGTAAAGCCCTGAGTCATGCAAGCAGTGATCGCATAATATATTTTTAATAAAAATGGCGGTTCAATCCCAGTATGTGCACTGAGCGAACGGCGACGGGTTAGTATGTCCTAGCGTGCTTCCTGTCTGCGACAATGGTGAGATAAGTACATGACGATGAAATGATCATTTTTTATGTATTGTTTAGGCAGTGCCATAAAATATTTGAGACCAGCTTTGGCTTTCAAAAGATTACTCATTTCCTTGTAAATTTCATGTTCTATATTGAAAGGTAAAATCCATATTAATAAAAAACGTTGTGCTTTTGGTTGTTTATGTGTTTTAAGACCAGCCATATATTTTGAAATATATCACATATGATTAAATGATCAATGATATGGTTGATGTTATAAAATTTTGAACGCTAGGTGCTTGCCTAGAAAAACAGTGCAGACCCTAATCAGACTGGTACTAAAGAACTGAAGAAGCAGTCTGATTAAGACCTTCTCTGTTTGCTATTCATACACACATTTTGTGAATTCCAGTCCTTACGTATAACCAATATTTTAATTGAGAACAGAAAGAGAAAAGTGTTCAAATTTTTAGAACATTTACCAAAGAATTATGGATACTTTGGCATGCAGTGAAGACCCAGATGAAATGCCGCATAAGGTGGCATATTTGGAAATTATAAGCCAAGACCTCTGAAAATGTACAATGGACCATCCATCTTGACTTTATTGTATGTAGCTTTATGGAAAATTCCATTGGTCTGAAAAGGGTCAAACAAGAATGGCAGTAAAACATTGCAAAACTATTTTTAAGACTGAAGCCAGTCTAGGGTAAATTGAATGAGACCTGAAACTCAGTTTTAGAATATTGATGGGAAAATGCAATTTTGTATATAATGAGCTGTGCGTTAAATGTACATTAGAACATTTCATTGTTAGCCTATATCTGTTGTTATGTTTATTGTTCCATTTACAACTTTTCTTTTATTATGCCCCAGGGGTAGAGAAATCTTCAAATCCCATTGGGTCCGAACATCAGTTAAAAATTGTGTTACAACTCTGAATGTGAGCCATTCCTCTCTTTCAAGATTCAACATAGGTGAAAGTTTTCAGGATTATTCCTGAATTCAGGATTTTGAGGCTGACTTTTCACAGAAGTCAGCCTCAAAATGCTGAATTAGGGAGATCCTAATAGTTTCTTTAATTTATTTTCAGTTTGGCTAAGGATAATTGACAATTTAAACTTGAAATTGTGAATATTTAGTTGGCAAACTGCAAGTTTTAAGATTGAGTTTCGAAAGTTCAGGATTTGGGAAATTTTGAACTTTCACCCATGATTCAATGGAGTTACTGCAAACTGTCAGGTCAATATGAGTTTTACTCAAGATTGCACCTGAAAACCAGGGTTTTTTTTATATTTGGTCCAATTATAATTTCTCACAGGCAAAAATTTGTCATTATGACCAAGTTTATTGGTGTCTGCAAGCTGGGTGTGTTCAAGTATATTATCTACTTTCTGCAAATATAAGCAGGATGATATTTAAGGATACCATTTGGTCTGAGACTTCAACATTCGGTAACCTACCCCCTTCCACCTCCCCCCCCCCCCCAAAAAAAAAAAAAAAAATCTTGATGGGTGAAAGTTTTCAGAATTTTGAGGCTGACTTTCCTCAAAATGCTGAATTAAGGAGATTATAATAGCTTCTTTGATTAGTTTTCAGATTATCTAAACAGAATTAATCATTTTAACTTTAAATTATCCATTTTTGTAGATGTCGTAGAGCGAAAATATTTTACCTGCCACAGCAGGAAATCGAACCCAGGTCCCTGGATCTACAGGCAAACACTCTACCACGTCGCTGTTAAAGCCGGCTTCTACGGCAAGGCAGTAGAAGTGTATTTATATATACCTAGACACTGTGACATAGACATCCTGCAAGTTTTTAATTTGAATTTCAAAAGTTCAGGATTTTGGAAATTTTGAACTTTCACCCATGTGTTTGTTTGTGTGTTCAAAATTAATGTCCTTGCCATATTTGGTTTTCCCTTTGGAATAATGTCATGAGACGATACAAGAGGATGTAGCATACAGAGATAATATGGGCCACAAATAAGAATGTTCATCCCTGCTCACTCTTCTTTAGCTGGTCCCGAAGTTATAAACATTTTTCATGCTCGACTGAATTAAGCATGATATTTCAACTGCTCATAAAAAGTAAAATACCGACAAATGAAGAAGTTTCTTGCTTTTAGTCTCTCAAATGATGTTATATCATGCTAATAAATGTTGAAATGCCAACAATTGTAGACGAGAAACATTTTTTTTTAGATTTTGTTGTTAAATTTCCCATCATGGGATGAGTTTGATCAAGTTATGCCCCTGGGGCCAAAAGTGGGCCCGTCCTGGGGGTCATTTGTTTTACATAGGCTTATACAGGGAAAACTTAAAAAAAATTGTTTGAAACCACTAGTCCTAGTGCCTTGATATCTTGTGAACTACTACCAAGTTTTTTCAAATTAGGATTGTGGGGGCCGAAAAATGCCTCTGCCGCGGATTTCACGCATTTTCCTTAGACTTATAAAAAGAAAAGTTGAGGTTCTACATCCTGCTAATTTTGTCAACAAAATTAATGAAAACTTTTCCATGTTAAGTCTTAATGAAACTGTTGATCAATCATAATTCATAGCTGGACTTTGGATGGACTATGCTTTCCTATACCTTTATAAACAGTCATTCTTAGGTGAGCTGGGCCCAAAGACCTTCCTGTTCAGCAGATGGATTTATAAAAAAGTAGGTTCCCTGTGTAAATATAGCTTAAATTTGAATTTTTTGTTAGGCCCAGGAACACTGATCAAGATCCACACTGTTTCAATTATACAATGAAACCACATTAAAAATGAATTGAAATTCCACCAATAGATTGACTAGAAATCAGAAGCTCAACAGTGTAAACAACTCCAAAAATACTTATTATATGCTTAATTATTAATAGGAGCATGTGGTCTTATTAGATAGAATATGGTATGAGCCGCGACACGAGATTTCCAAAATCGTGGCATTTTAACATGAATAGACTCAGCCGAGCATGTGCAGCCTCCTTTGAAGCTTAGAAACTCCAAATGGTATTCAGTAAGTAGCTTAACACTCATAGAATATTCAAGCGATGAGCAAAGGCTCTGATCAGAGTGCGCGTATGCACAGGCTGATCTGAGGCTTTGCTGGTTGCACATACCACATTGTTGGAAATCTCATACTCTGGCTCATATGTTATCTATGCATCTTACAGCATTTCCGTAAATGTTCTAAAATTTTGAACATTTTTCTTTTCACAAATAATATGTTGGTTATCAGGAAGTCATAAAATGCTTGCCTGAATAGCAAACAGGGAAGACCCTGATTAGACTGCTTCTTCAGAAGCAGTCAGATCTGGGTCTGCGCTGTTTGTCTATGCATTTTTGGTAGGAAACTCATGTTCCAAATTTTAGAACATTTACTATACTTGATATTTTGTTATTGTGCATCTCATTTGCATTGATCTTAAAGTAGATCTGATATCTTTGTATATACAACCAGTCATATTGTTTTTGTTGCCTGTAAAAATGAACTTATATATACATATCAAATTATTGCAAGATATGAATAAATGATCAAATTTGATAAAACAGGTGTTATTGTTATGTTTTACGCTTTTTAGATCACCTGAGAATTAGGCTCATGGTGAGCTTTTGTGATTGTTTGATGTCCATCCTCCATTGTCAGTCGTCATCAATTGCTTCAAAGGACAACCAAAACAAAAACAAATCTGTTAAAAGAGGATTTTTGCTAAATTAGGGTATATAAATATTTCTTTAGGCTAGTCAATACGAGTAGGGTCATAGCAAATGCAAATATACCACGTGGTCTTGGAAGGTTGATTAAGACGAAAATGGGTAAATTCACAATAAAATGGCTGGCAATGGTTTTGCTCCCCCCACCCCTAGGGAATTTTGCAGACATATCCTATCTTCAAGGACAATCCAAAGTGCGTCAAATAAGAGATGTTTGCACTCTGCACGCCGGTGCATTAGCTTGTAACAGCCTGTTACTCATATTACCATATCAAATTAAGAAAAAGTAAAATAAATGTTTGAGCTACAGAAAGAAGACAGTAAACTGTTTAATTATTTAAATAACCCATAGTCTGCATGCTAGATGCATAAGGAACACATGAAGCCTTTTTATTTGGAACAAAATTATGACTTCATATGGTGTTGTGTGTGTTACTTAAATTAAATTACCCATTGAGAATGGTAATTGTGATTAATATCATATTTGATATTATTGATACTCATTTGGCTTATAGAAAAATAAAAGTTCGCTTTTCTATCTTAAATATATTGTCTTAAATGCACCATTAAACAACCCTACCCCTAATTTGAAGGAGCCCATTTTAGTAAGTATTATTCAAGTAAAAATATTTGAAAATATTTGTCTTGCTCATATACACTCAACAAAATTTCCAATTGGTCACTTTTTAAACTCATTATTTCAGACCAAGCACTAAAATCATTGAAATGAATTTTTGCCTAAATATGTGCAGTTGAATGGGCAAAAATTTAAGAGTCTTTCAGAAAAAAGTTTTCTTTCAATCCAAAGTTTCTGGGTAAAAATGCAAACATATGCTTTTTAGATAAAAAATGGTTTAGAGTGAAATATTATATCAAATTTAAGTGCTGTTTGTAATAAACCAGGCTTACCGACTTCAAAAAACACCAAACTCTTGAAATTTTGACTAAAGTGGATTTTTTACGCAATTTTTAAAATATCACATTTTTCAAGATTTTTTAAATCCATCAGTAACTCTTTCTAGCTTGTGCTAAAAGTGTTGTAGGCATTTTATTTTATTTGAGCAAGATAGGCCAAACAGTATAGAACATTATTCTTCCATTATGTGATGACAAACATTTCACTGCTGCTGTGCACTTCCGGTTTGGATGCAAAACTTAAGAAATCATTTTGATGACACTTTACATTTTTTCCCATTTTCCAAACTAGAACAGTGACGTCTAGTCGTAATGAATAATCTCTGAAAATTTCAATGCCGTACCGCAGATAATAAGGCGTAGAGAACAGTGCAAACTTTCTATGTAAACTGCATGCATAAAGCTGAATTTCTATGATTTAGCTGCTGGCAGTGTCTGCCTTAATGCTATTACTTAACAGAAACGAGAAATCCGAATGAAGCAAATCATTTGAAGCATGTTTGTCTTAAATCTCAGCAGTCAGAAACATTTTCAAGAGAACAAAAATACAAATGGATAGCGTCTCTGCGGAATATTTCATATTGTAGAAAAAATTTGACTTTGAATTGAAGGTACCTTTTAGGCCACTGGCTGGATATGGTTAACCTCCCCCACCCCCAGGGGGAATTTTGTAGACCATATTTTTCTTGAAGCCCAATGTCTTGCGAGGATTTTGCAACATGTTAGCCCTCTGACAATGGCAGCGTTAAGCTGTAACAGCCTGTTACATACGTTACCCTACAAAATATTTGATAATTAAAATTCTTTTTAAGACTTCAGAAAAGTACAAAAGATAAGGTAAGATTTCCAAATTGGTTATATTTTCTAAGTAAGCTATTACTGGGCCACAGATATTGACATTTGAAAACAAAATAGTCACCCCCGATGTAGTGTATGTTACATTATTTCATTGAGCCCCCTTCTAAATGATAAATGAATCTAATATAGTTTGTCTTAAACTTTATTGAAACCAGTTTTTGTTCATTAATTTGGTATTATGTTAAAGAATTTTTATTTACCTTTTCAAAACTGCAAGCATTACGTTTCTATCTTATATACTTTTTGAGTTATTAGATGTTGAACAGGGTAGCGCCAAATCACACAAAACTGTAAAATGCAACTATCTTGGCCTTGTGCTGGCTATAGACCCCATCTACCACAGGGGGAATTTTGTACACTGTGATTTCCAGATACTACATTATATAAGCCACAAAATGAAACATGTAAGCCCTCTGAGAGTGGCAGCGTTAGCGGGTAACAACATGTTACGTACGTTACCGGCAAAATAACAGTAAATTTACTTGATAATGTCTCCAACCTGACATATTCACACTTTTTTTGAAGTCTGACACAGGTTTAAGAACTTCTTATAGCACAGTTACATGATTTTAGCATTTATTTTATAAATGTCTTGAGTTTTTGCCATTGTATATGTTACTTAGTGTTTCATATGTTATTTCCAAGTATCAGTATGGCAGTTACTGACTATACATGTATTACATCCGTCAGTGAATATAGCAATTCTATAAAGCTTCTATTCAAATGGATTTAAGTTCCTTATTATGGTGTCTTACACTATTTTACAGCCCTGGTTACATACGTTACTCTCTGATTACCATTAAACGTTCAAGATATGGTCTCCAACACGACCTGCTTGTACTTATTTGCATGCTGGCATAGGTCCATGCTCTTCTTTTTACTCTGGCTCATTTGCTGAGGAAGTAACTCAAAACATAAACTACCATAAACCCTGTTTTCTTTTATAGAGACATCAAATATAGTTAACATAATACACATGGAAAGATTGTAACATACAGTGCAATTTGCGAGCAACAACATAAAAGATCAAAGAAACCCATCAAGTAGAAGTTATAGAGCTGTTTCTTGCCAAGCTAGCAACTCTTCATATATTATCCAAGGGTTTAAAGAATTTTCCAATACAGATTATTATTAGGAGCCACCGTGGTGTAGTGGATAAACTGCTTGCCTTGTAAACCAGGGGTCGCAGGTTCGATTCCTGGCTTCACCAGTCTGTTGGATGAGACTTTAAGCCATGACCCCGTCTCCATTTGACCTGAGCTGTTGGTTGGACGTTAAACACAAACACAACAACAACAATACAGCTTATTAATACTCTATCAAATTCATCTTGCAAGGATTTTGTAATATGCTAGCACTCTGGTAATGGCACTATTACCTTGTAACAGCCAATTACATATATTACCCATCAACATCTTTGATAATTTTAGTAAATGACATGACTTCTGAAAAGTGCAAACCATAAGGTAAGATTTCCAAATTGGCAATATCATCCAAGTAAGCTATTTTTGCATTACAGAAAATGGACCTTCGAAAACCAATATGCACCCCAAAGTGTTACGTATGTTACTTTTGTTTCATTGTTCCTATATAAATGATTTATGAAACTAATATAGTTTGATTTTTTTAATGTGAATGTGCTTACTGATTCATTTTGTATTAAATAATGTTTATGTACCTTTTGCAAACTACAAATATTATGTTTCTATCTATATGGTTTGAGTTGTTGGGTTTTGAACATAGTAACCCCATATCACACAAGATATGAAATATAATTCTGTGTCTCTTTTGTTAGGGTACAATCAAGTTTTCTTTAACTCAGAGGTACTCGATTTCCTTCCCATTTATTTTCCACACATTTTGTCCATATCTGTAAAGTCTGACTTGTTTTCATGGGAAAGACTTGATAGTTCAATCTTTGTATGTACATCTT
Source organism: Loripinus fragilis (assembly GCA_964019695.1). NCBI lineage: Eukaryota > Metazoa > Mollusca > Bivalvia > Lucinida > Lucinidae > Loripinus > Loripinus fragilis. The sequence continues at coordinate 1,983,536 of OZ026517.1, read as the reverse complement.
AAGGACAGTGAAGCAGGGTGGAGGTAAGCTCATGTTCATGTCATTTGAAATAGTCAGTATATGTGTATGGCTTTGGTATTTTTTCAGAAACGTGTCGTACTGCAGCTTATTCACATTTACATTAATAGCACATGTTAGGGCTTCATGTCACTGATGAGTGCCTAGAGCAATTCTTCGTTTGTTTTCCTACCCTGCTTAGAATGTTGATGATCTAGTGGGGGAGGGGTTCTCTATCAGTTTGATAGGAACAACCTTTCTGTGGTACTAACACATCGGCACATTGGTAGTGTCACAATCTGTTAAACAGTGTATTACTGTAGATCTCTTCCCCCATATTCTGGCTTATGTTGTTGACATTCAGAAGGTGCACCTTTTGTTGCATACACCATTGTTGAATAAAATACCAGGGTTATCCTCTGCGAGAATGTTTGTAAAACTTTATACACTGCTGCTTATACAGTGTATATATGCATCAGTGACAAAACCAACATACCCTGCCTTTAGTGCCTGGTTGAATACTGGTGCCATCAGATCCTTGAAGGTGACAGGAAAAGCTATTATGCTTTGTAGTTACAGCATTACCATCAAAGTTATGTCCATCACTACATGGCCAATATAATGCTGGTTGAATGCAGAAGTTTGGTTTCGTCAGTTTAGGTGGAAGTTGACGGTGACCATGGTACAGGACCCAGAAGGAACAGCAGTGCCACTTAAGGTCAACATTATGTCCAATAGAAAGGTCATGTTGACCAAAGACGCTCCTTTAAGCTCTCATCTGGCTGTTTACGTTTTGTAAATTGGACAATTTCTTCTAGCTTGACATCTCAAGCCTCAAAACTTTACTAGCTTGTAGCATTTTATGGGGTTGTAAAAAACAGATTTTTTTAAGCTAAAAGTGAGTCAATGAAGTCTGCAACAGCCTTCATGCCAATGTCATTAGCCTCAATAAGATCCTTAGCTATGCCAGGCTTAGCAGGAACAACGAAAGACAAAAAGTACAGTTCATTGTCCTCAAAACTATAACTAAAAGGATTGGTGAAGCCTGACATTGCCTCTAGTACTCGTTCTACTTTGCATCTGAGCAGATTGAATATTTCATTTCAGTGCATTGAAGAGTTGTTTCAATATATTGAGCTCTGATGTGATGAGTAATACACCATTCTATCTGTAGTACGAAGCGAAGTTCTAAAGTACTTTAGTTGCTGAAGCCTATAATACATCTTTATTGTTTGCCTGATAGTTATGTCAAAAGCATTTCTCAAGCAAAGAACCAATGGTTGTGACACACTAAACCCCTTTTGTTCGAGAAGCTATCTGCATCTGCGATGTGTATCAGACAAATTTATGAGTGTAATCAGTTACACAGGTACATATTGTGCGTAGTTGTTGTGATCGTTTGCAATGAACATTGGGAACAAGGCATACAGATAAAACTGGTATGCAATTCAAAGTTGTTTACCTTGTAGCCCTAATCAGTGTCAACACCATCTGAATTATATCCATATACCTTGCCCAGAACTGAGCTGTTTCACAGTGACTGTCTTTCCAGAGAACTTCCGATTTGAATGCACGGTATATACTGTTTATGTGAGCAAACAGCGAAGGTTGATAGATCACATGTTCCAGAACATCGGATTTGAATGCACGGTATATACTGTTTATGTTAGCAAACAGCGAAGGTTGATAGATCACATTATAATATTAGTTTATGTCACCATAGATTAATAAGGAACTTTAATTTATTTCAGCCCTATAGATTTTCCAAATTCATTGACAGACTTTATACATGTATAGTCAACAACTGTTATACAGATACATGTACTCAGAATAACTTATGTATCATTGGTAACATACATAACAGTAGACGCTCAAGGCATTTATTAAATGAATACTTAAAAAAGGTAAACCTTGTTAAAAGAAGTACATAAACCTGTGCCAGCATGGATATAAGTTTAAACAGGGCTTGTTAGAGACATATACTTAAATGTTTAATGCTATTTTGAAGGTAACATACATAACATGGGCCTGATAAATAGTGTAAGCGACCATAATATAGTTCTTTAAATTATATAAGTAGCAGCATTATAGATTTACTATATTCTGTGACAGATGTAATACACGTACAGTAATAATAATACCATACTTATACTCGGAAATAACGCAGGAAACACTAAGTAACGTGTACAACGGTAATAACTCAAGACATTTATATAATTAATATTAAAAATATGTAACTCTGTTATAAGAAGTTCATAAATCTGTGTCAGCATGCGAATATGTACAAACATGTCATGGTTGAGACATTATCAGGGACGTTTACTGCTATTTTGGGGGGTAACGTATATAACGTGGTGTTACACTTTAACGCTGCAACTCTCAGAGAGCTAACAACTTTTATTTTGTGTCTTATATAATGTAGTTTCAGAAAATCATAGTGTACGAAATTCCCCCTGAGGGGGGGTGTCTATAGCCAGCTCAAGGCCTATTTACTCTAGCATCGTCTGTGCAAGAAGTACCAGTAATGTTTAAATAAAATGACCTGCAGAGTCTATGTGAGCCTTAGTTTACTTATAGAAGCATGAATTTTGTTTAATCGGCTCTTACTTTCAAAACTAGTGTAAAAATATAAGGTGACCAATTAGAAATATTGCTGAGTGTATTTAAGAATCATAGATTTGCAGGTCTAACAACAAGATCAGAGGACAGTAATAAATGATGTAACATATGTGACATGGTATTATAAATGAGCAACAACATTATCTTGATGTAAGAGATGTTAATTCAGAAAAAAAGATAATTATATTTTTACATGTTTTCAAGAAAATCTCTAGTCTTTGGTGCCTTAATCTTAGAAATTATATTCATAGCTGATTTGTAAACCCTTGCAGCTTTGTTATTAACTTTTTTTCATTATTTCCTTATATGTATAATACTAAATATAGATAGAGGGACACAGAAAATAAAAGTTTAACATTTAAACAAGACCCTTTAATAAATGCTCCTATTAAATGTTAATATTCTTAACTAATCCTCATCCAAGTCGTACTCCAACTAAAAAAATCCTCATTGTGTCTGCTTCTGTGGCAAAATGGTTATCCTTTTCTACCCTTAGTCCAGTTCCCCTTTTTGCATGCAACAGCTGATGGTATGCCTACAAAAACTATGAAAGCATCTCAAGGCTTGCTTCCTGTCATTGCAACCAACAAATGAACCAGTAACAAACGTAATAAAAAGTGGGATATAACACGGATATTATGTGACAGTCTGCATGCCTGGTTGTTAACCCAATCTTTAATTGCACAACGGGGAGTCAGGCCTCAGACTCAATGATGTCCCTGACGTTAAGCTTTAACCTGCTGCTTGTCTTAGACTGGGCCCACCGTAGCTCAACTTGAGGTTTTCTTTAGCTCTGCGAGTCATGAGCCCTTTTCTTTGTTTCATCATAGTGTGTTAATTTGATCATATTGTTTCTCAGCGATGATGCATCCATTCGAGCTAATCTTTTTTTGTGTTTTAACAACAACAGAATCTAGGGCGAAGATTTGGCGCTGGTAAAAATACATTTAAGCCCCCAGTGGTTAAGGCTGCTGTCCGTTCTAAGGCGGTCGTTCTGTTGTCGATTTATTGTTTTATGTACTTCCATTGTTTGTGGGGGTTCTGTGTTTGGTCTTAGTTTTGGTATGCATTACTTTGTCTCTTTTTAATTGATCTCTTATCATGTCTCATACCATACCAAACTTCATTTAAATCCTAAGTACGGGTTTTGACAAATATTTTGAAGAATTTCAATATGGCTACCATGACGGTTATTTTGCAAATAAAAATGTGAGTGTTTCAGCAAATCTTATCTTTTGTTGGCCCGATGCCTCGCATGATTTCGTCTCAATTTAACTGATGCTTCAAGGTTAGGTGTAGAATATATCAAGTTAATGATTGAGACAGAAATATAGCAGATCAATAGCAGATCAATAACAGACAATATGGCATATCATAAACTGACTTCGATCAATGCTAGATGAGCTAGCAAAAAGAGTGTGATTCCTATCTATTTTGCTATCGTAGATGTGCGACTCCTACCTAACCCTGTGGTTCCTATCATCGTCTTCCATTGCCATTTTCATCCTAAAGGAATAGCAATCTTTTACTCAATTTGTGGAAAACTGATTGCTATTCACTAAATGCAATGGCTGAAATGTATAAATAAGCCTTAGATCGAATAAATTAGCTGATTAGCTTTCGTCATGTCACTGTACTGACAAAAGTGTGATTCCTGCCATTTCACTCCGGCAGACTTTGCATGACTTTTCACAAGAACTGCATGTTTTAGCTAAAATGGTAAACGATAGAATGGTCCCCTGTATAGCCGAGGTATTCTGCACTTTTCTGAAATCAATCTAAAAACCCACGAAAAAAGCTTGACTTACCTTGAATCGATCGGAAAACCGTCATAAAATGTGAGATTACCTTTAGGTATCACGTGATTTGCCAACCTGTTTCTAGTTTTGCAATTATCTTGACGAGGAAGAGAGAGCTGGTTGTTTTGTTTTGATTGTCTTCCTGGTGTCTTGTTACTTTTAATGTTCTGTGGCTCTTCCCCACGGTGTTGTAGGTTGGTATGCAATGTGTGATTGTGGTATTTCCTGATCATACTCACTTACTTTTTGATGGCAATGTCCAACTTTATGTCCCTTCTCCTATACCAGATAACTTTCAAGGTGTAGCAGAAATTGTATTTGACTGTCTGGTATAATCAGCAAAAGTCGACTTTGTTACAGATACATCTAAAGAAAACTCAATTAAATTCTTTGGGCGAAAACAACATATATAGAACATCGAAAATACTTTTGAACTTAAGCACCAAAGGACTGGATAAGTTCCATGACAAATCATGAACATAAAATGCAGCTTATGAAATTTCTGTTTGACCAATGAGACATATGTTTTGTAAAATCAGAGCAATGCTATCACTTGACTAGTACGGATGCAGAGGCAGTAAGATTAGTACAGTTCACAGGAAGAGGCAGGTGCCAGAATCACGCTCTAATGTATGCATATATATATACAGAGGGATATAGTGAATCAACTGAGCCGATAGATGCTGTAAATATTTTACCTCTAGCGAGATTCGAACCCACGACCTCGGCAACACCGCCTAGCACTACACCGGACACCGACGCTACCAACTGCGCCACTGAGACATCCCCAAAAAAGGATGTTCAGGAAGCGCTGATATTGTCGTCGACTGATGCAGTACACGTCGTATATTGGTTCTTTTTCGATGCATGGCATCTATTTCGTTCGCAAGTGAAAGCCTGATGGATCCAAGGATACAAGTGAAATTAGATAAATATCAGAAGTGCGGAAATATAATTTCACAAACATCATTGCATTCGAGCTACACAGGATCAGAAACTGATGCAGATTCAGACAGTAGATAAATACAGAGGGATATAGTGAATCAAATGAGCCGATAGATGCTGTAAATATTTTGCCTCTAGCGAGATTCGAACCCACGACCTCGGCAACACCGCCTAGCACTACACACCTAGCAGACACCGACGCTACCAACTGCGCCACTGAGACATCCTCAAAAAAGGATGTTCAGGAAGCGCTGATATTAACGTCGACTGATGCAGTTGGTTCTTTTTCGATGCATGGCATCTATTTCGTTCGCAAGTGAAAGCCTGATGGATCCAAGGATACAAGTGAAATTAGATAAATATCAGAAGTGCGGAAATATAATTTCACAAACATCATTGCATTCGAGCTACACAGGATCAGAAACTGATGCAGATTCAGACAGTAGATAAATACAGAGGGATATAGTGAATCAACTGAGCCGATAGATGCTGTAAATATTTTGCCTCTAGCGAGATTCGATCCCACGACCTCGGCAACACCGCCTAGCACTACACCAGACACCGACGCTACCAACTGCGCCACTGAGACATCCCCAAAAAAGGATGTTCAGGAAGCGCTGATATTGACGACGACTGATGCAGTACACGTCGTATATTGGTTCTTTTTCGATGCATGGCATCTATTTCGTTCGCAAGTGAAAGCCTGATGGATCCAAAGATACAAGTGAAATTAGATAAATATCAGAAGTGCGGAAATATAATTTCACAAACATCATTGCTTTCGAGCTACACAGGATCAGAAACTGATGCAGATTCAGACAGTAGATAAATACAGAGGGATATAGTGAATCAACTGAGCCGATAGATGCTGTAAATATTTGCCTCTAGCGAGATTCGATATATATATATATATATATATATATATATATATATATATGAAACACCACCAAACATTACAACATTACCCGTATTTAATTAAGTCAGTTTCAGTAAGACTCGCCTTTCACAGGAAGAGGCAGGTGCCAGAATCATGCTCCAATGTATGCATATATGTGAAACAGCACCAAACATTACCCATATTTAATTTAGTGATTGGTTTCCTGTCACTGACATGCTGGTTCTGCTTATGAGTGACTTAAATTATAACTCTGTCATTTTGTTTGATACTGGTACATGCCACACATACAAAGAAAACTCAATTATTCTTAGGACAAACTATGAGGGACACAGGAAACACTTATAATGGTGTTTGTCACAATTACCACTTTCAAAAGGTAATTCAGTTAATGTAAAGCGCATAACACCATAGGAAGCTGTATTTTTGTTTCAAAAAGCTTTCATATGTTGTAAATGCGCCCAGCATGCAAACTACATGAATAACTCAAATAAATAGTCAGTTTAATGTCTTCTTTCTATAGCTCAAATTTTAAATTTGAAATAATAACATATGTAACATGCTGTTACAGGCTAACCCCTGGCTTACAGAGTGCAAACACCTCTTATTTGACGCTACCTATTTTGTTCTTTAAGATAGGATATGTCTGCACAATTCCCATGGGCGGTGTGAGTGAAGCAGGACCTAACTCAATTTGCAGTCATACTACTGTGCGATGATTCTACTGGTTGTGATGAGGTGGACGAGTTTACCACAGAAGCAGGCACAATGTTGGTGTAAATTGTATATGAGGATGACTTAAATAAGGATTAGTTTTGAACATTTACATTTAACAGGAACCTTTATTTAATTGTCTTGTTTAAATGTGACACTTTTATTTTCTGTTTGTATCTCTATATATTTTAGTATTATAGATATTAGGATATATGTGAAAAAAGTTTATAACATCCGAACCAAAAGTCCACGGGCTTGATAAACAGCAATCTTTTAACTCTCTAAGATGTAGGCACCAATTACTAGCGATATATAGGAAAACATGTGAAAAGTATTATATCATCTCTTTCATCAAGACAATGTCCTTGCTCTTTTATTATGCCATGTGACATATGTTACAGCATATAATGAGTGCTCTGATCATGGTGTTAAACTTGCAGATCTATGAGTCTTTACTATAATTAGCAAGACAGTCCCAAAACTGTTAGATATCCAGCAACATTTTGAAAATTAAACAGATCAGTTGTAAAAGTAAAAGATGTTTGTCACCATTACCTTTTTCAAAGGGAAATTTAATCTAGGTAACACACAAAACATCATGGAAAGCTGTGATTTTTTCCAAAATATTTTTTATGTTGCCTAGGCAGCTAGCATGCAGACTACCTGAGTAATTGAATAATTAGATAGTTCAGTAGCCCAAACTTTCATTTTACCTTTTTCTTAATTTGTTATAGTACAGACTAAAGCCCTGACCTGCAGGGTGCTTCGACTGTTCTTTATAGGACATGTCTGTAAAATTCCCTAGGAGGGTAGCAGGAACTTTTTAACTTGAAGTCTAAAGGAAAAAAAACTAGTTATTCTGATTTAAAGAGAATTTGGGCCTTAGTTAAAAAATGGGCTGTCCTAAAAAAGTTTTGGTACATTAAAATCCACACGCTTAACTTCTCTCGTCTAAGTGTCATCGGGGGTTTTATTGGACGAATGTAAACAGTGACAATATGACACTGGATGACTTCTTTATTAGATGGCATCAAATGTAGAAAATATCTGCAATGTACAGAAAATACAATAACTATATATGGTTAACATGCACAATAAATGAAGCTTTCATACCATGCTTTCTCTCAGGAAGACTTACTATATCTGTAATCAGGCAAAACAATATGCAGATATACTTACACGCACCTGAATGATTGTTAGTTACACAGCACGCCAGGCAATCATTAAAGTTAGGACAGCAAAATACCTTTTGTTTTCCTATGCTTTATTTCGGCCTATGACAATGTATTTTTGTACATTGCAGATACTACCTTCATTTGGCATCATCTAATAAAGAAGTCACCAGCATTTATATTGTCACTATCCAATAAACCTGACCCATTGGACATTGGCGCCCAACGTGGGCAAAAAATATTGGAGAGTGTCACACACTTTCTGTCAAGACAAACCCATAACTGTTTACTGTTTCTGTAGGGAAATGTGGAGCCCTAGTGGCTCATGTTCCCCCTCTGTAATCTTCTTAAATCTCATTGACTTCCAGAGTGATAAAAAAGTCAATATGAGTTTATTAGGATGCACAGTATAATCTATATTAAGATACGATAAAGATTGTTCATAACAACACACAAAACAGCATTTTGCAATACAACAAAGCCAAGTTATTTTATTTTAAGAAAGCATGACAGGGTAACACAACAAACAGAGGCTCTGGTGAGTTTTGACTGTATATAACAATGCAGAAACATTAATTACAACAACGATTTGGTTGGCTTTCGATTCATTCTCATGCTTGAACAAAAATGAAGTTTTAATACAAGCGAAGAGCAATAATTCCTTGCTAAATAAATGATTTGTTGGGTGCCCACCCCAACTAAGAAAATACATGCAAAGATGAAATTACATAATTTCATTGACAGTATGTTCAACAGAAACATGTTTGACGTTATTCAAGGGTCATAACTTCATGGCAGACAAACACTATACAGAAAATAATTCCAAAGATCTTGTTACAAGTAATGACTAAGCCTTTACAAAGTCTATGGAAATTAATCAGGTCATTGTCAATATGTTTGTTTTACTCTATGCTGATGGTGTAGCTGTTTTTGGAACAGACAAAAGGTATTTTCAAAATGATTTAGATATGTTCTTTGAATACTCAGACTTATGTTGCTAAAATTGTGATCTTTGGTACTTGACATGACCAACATTTTAATTATAATCTAGGTGGTTTGTAATTTAATTTAAATGCACTTGCAAATGCAACGCTGCATCTGATTGGATAACGTCGTAAATTTGCGACAGTATATCCTGCGATATACTGTCGGAAACCCGACGTCATTACGTAACGTCGCTTTTCATTGGTTGACAAGTGAATATATGCAGTTGGCAAGCGGTTTTATGCAGCTGGCAGCCTGAATGTTTAATAGACCAAAATATAATTTTACCATTCCTCTGATAAACTGTTCACAATATTTTATAACATTTCAAATTGTATTTGGAACCGCACGTTTATGTTAATCCGTGTAAATGAAAGTGTAAGGTGCTTTTACCTCAATTAGTTCAACAACGTTCATCAGGTTAAGCCGAGGGTTAAGCTATCAAAATTTGCTGGAATTATTACGGCAAAATTTTCCACAAACGGTCGATAGAACACTGTATTCCTACTTCTATAAAGGTTAAATTCCATGTCTAGGACAGGTCAATTATCTGGCATTTGTTGTTTTAAATTTATAGTCCATAAATAAATGTTGTAAAATGTGCATTTTATTCATGTATTATGTCAATGTTCTGTATGCTATGCATGTATTTATTTGATAAACCACTATACGGTGAACAAAGTTCTGTTCTTTTGCGTTAAAATCATTTGTCAAGACTCAGCCAAGGAGCTCCAAATGTCTTATGAGCACATGCCACAACCAACAAAATGACATTTACGTCCAGACTCAGATCAGCCTGGGCATCGACCTAGTCAGATCAGTTCCTTCTTTGCCATGTATCGGTGATGGGCTCAAGGGATCTTCCCATGGTATTTGTCTTGTATTTGTCATGTACCAGTTAATCTATGTGAATTACATGTACTAAACTTCATCTTTATGCGCAGATGACTCTGCAATATTGGTAGCAGATAATGACATATCTACTGTCAAACAGATCGTAAGTGAACAAATTATCATTACATTTGGGTTAAACCAAGTCTATTTTATTTGGGTCTAAATCTAGGCTCAGACCACAGTCAAACTTAAATATTAGGCTAATACTCATTAGTTAATCCATGTGACAAAAACAAACATAGGTACCCCATCAACAAAAAAAGAAAAAAAGAAACAGAGGAGTCCAACAGCGTGACAATCATCCCACACAAGGCTACAAGAGAATAAGAAATTATATCCAAATGACTTGTATAATAGACATGGTTAAGAAACAACATAACTAACATTTTCTAACGAGGTGATTATGCTGTTAGTAAGCAATGCACATGGCAGGAATAAAGAAACTTACACCACAAATCACTGAAAAGAATGTGTGTGTTTTAGGTTCTAAATACAGCTAACTATACTCGTATTAATTGATTGAAGTCTATTTTTACAACAACAAAAAAACAACAACAACTAATTCTTTCCAATCCTCCATGAGTCATCACTGGGCGATGATAGAAGATTACATGAACAGAAAACAGAAATTAAAGGTAAAATAGGTATACGTTACTTTTGGACTACTGATGTCGTAAGCTGCAACAATGAATGTAAGAAAGGTGGCAAAGATCAGGGCCCGGAATTACAATGCCTCCTTAGAGTTAAGGCAGTATTGATTTTCAGGATGCGAAAAATAACGTTTAAAACTGATTAAAATCAAAGTAGTTTTAATTTTTCTGAAGATCACAATGATATCTTTGACCACAAATACCACACCAATCCAGATAATTTATATAGAATTTAATATAGCATGATGAAATATCAATACTTAACTTAAGTCTTGCTTAACTTTAAGGAGGCATTGTTATTCCGGGCCCAGGAATCGATACAACCAAGTACTACACCTGACCTAGGATACCACATGGGAAAGTGACAAAAACACAATAAAACATCACAAACTAGAGCCAAAAGGTCAGCCCTTTCCCAGCAGGTGGCCACAAGGCAGCAATGAACAGACGCGAAAGCATGACAAACACAAGACATAAAGAACAAAAATGATCCACAAAAAAGTAACCCCTTCGAACGGTCAGTAAAATGTTTTACTGGAGGGCTTAAACCAGTTTCATGGCGCCAGTTTCAGCTGCATTATATTTCCCAACCATAGTTTTTAATTGTGTTTTATCTATTTTTGTATTTGTCTTTTTCTTTTCCTATTTTCTTTTCTTTTTCTTTTTCTTTTTTGCTACCTTTTCTTTCATTTTCAGATGTTTTGTCCCATTGGACTCGTTTATTCACTTTTAGCTATGTATTTGATTTTAATCGACTTGTTTCTATGTTTTGATATCTTTAAACAGTTTTGCTATCTTGCAAAATGTTTTGTTAATACATGTAAAACATACAAGTATGCCAAATTAAAGACCTCAATTTTACAAAACTGCATACTTCATAAAAGAAAATTTAATTAAATCTCTCACGAGTCCAACGCCCAAACATTCGAGTGTTGGAGAGCCAGATACTATAGACATTCGGGTATGCACAATACTTAAGTAAAATATGTGTGAAAAGTTGATATTGTGCATCCAAATGCTGCCGTGAAAGTTCCAAAACTTACTTAACTGTTTATCCCTTGTTTTGATTTTTTAAAATATAAAGTGATGATTTTAATACCCTTTTGTATTGGGAAAAATTTCAATAAATCCATACACTGATACATCAGTATGTCGTTCAGGTAATGCCATAGCAATGTGCAATTATGGAAAGTCTAGTTGCCATGGTGATTGTTTTATTATACCAGGTATGGCAAGTTTTGCCTTGTTGCTAGGCAGCCGTCTAGATTATGAGTACATGTTTTGACCAGTTTTTAGGAAGGGGGTTATAAAGTTGTATCTAACAATCATCACTGTTAATGTTTCAAGTCTTTTTTTCAGATTTATAATAAAGAGAAGTTGAAAATAAGCATTCAATATGTTTGCCTTTAGATTCGCTTTGAGGACTTTGTCCTCTTTCCTACTTTAATGTGTCACTTGACTGAAATGAAGCATAATACCGTACAGTTTTTACGTTTCACACAATTGACATCACAAAATAAATCCTTAACCGCAGTTAATGCTAACTTCAAGAGAATGGAAATGACAAAATTCATAAATAAATTGACCACAAACCTCTATATTTATATAAAATGTGATATTGTACATAACAACATTGGGTCAGTTGAACAACTTATTGTGATTGTTAAACAGTTATAATACACTTAATACTTTGGCATTCTACATTCATCAATTGATGTATAGTGTGACATGACAGACAGAAGACAAACATGTACCTTCCACGCGTGTTGATTTTTTAAAATTGGTCGGCCGATTATATACGTCAAAGGATTCTCACGCTTTTCGCCCAATAACACAATGGTGCCATCCTATATCACTTTATTTGCATGTAGACTATTATCGCATACATAGAAAAAAGTAAGAAACCGTTCAGAATGTACTTAACATTGCGATGTATTTTTGCATATCTACCCTTCTGGTTCGCCAAAACAATGCATTGAATAAAGCGAATCTATTTTACAGCCTATGTGCTCATATTCAAGGCCATCTTAAAGTGTCCATTCTTACGTGACAATAAATTGTGTGTTGTGAAATAGGCCCTCGGAAGTACCACTACATACGCAAGCATTTTAAGCGTGACCTGTTGGTAGGATAAGGAATGATCCCCCAAAACACGTTTTATACCTTATGGCGACGGCAGCCATATTGGATATTAAATCTCACGCAAACAGACAGCAATGTAATCTTTGGACAGTTATTTTTCAGAAATTAACGTTAGACTCAAGTTTTCTGTAGGAAACAGAAAGTTTTAGTTCTTCATACAAAAAAAACTCTTAGGCATGTCCCTCATACAATGTAAGTAAGGGTGCAAAGATCAGGAATCGATACAATCAAGTACCACGCATTTATATTACGCCTGTTCTTTCTGGTGGAAGTATGGAAGTATCAAACTTGCTAAAACAGACTTCAAGTTATACAAAATAGGATTATCATGTTCGTTCTTAAAATGGATCGAAGGTCTCGTGTAGGTGCGAATAAATTTAAGTCCATTGGCTTACTGGCAGTCTCACATAGGGTTGATCAATTCATTTTAAGTAAGAAATAATGCAAATATCAGGAATCGTTACAATCAAGCACCACACCTGACCCAGGATACCAATGGGAAAGTGACAACGTCACAATTCGATATCACAAACGAGAACCAAGAGGTCAGCCCTTTCCCAGAAGGTGACCACAAGGCATCAACAAACAGACGTGTATGAAAGCTTAACAAAACAAGACAGAAATAACATAAATGATCCATAAAAGAAGCACCGCCTTGGAACGGTCAGAAAAATATTCCACTAGCTTAAACCGGTTTAACGGTGCACCATCCTCACCCTTAAACCATGTTGTTAAAATCAAATCCAGGCAGTCGGCTCATTATATCAATGGCTGAAAATTTTATCCAAGCAAGTTCAGTTCATTCTTACGGCACTAGGTTTAGGGAAAGTTTGAAATTTTCCACGTTTTGCCAGGAAATCATTTTTTTTTATATTGGATGCATCTTGTGGAAATACCTACTAAGCCATATAAAGGAAATGCAAAGTATTTATGATATTAAGATGACTGTTAAAAAGCATTTCTTAGAATTACTATCAGAATAGTTTTATCTTACATTCTATATGTGAATTTACCCACTAGGCCTCCAGATAAGAGTGCGTATTGGAAAATTATTTTCTTTATTTCTCATCCAAAATATATGTTGTGGGTACTCAAAAGAACCGTCTCAATTTCTTTTGCGCACCCAAAACACATGTTGAAATTAATAAATTAGAAAACAAATCAAATTTTACGCAAATGAAATTTCCTTATCTGGACCTATGCCCACTGTACCATTTCAGCTATTCATTTAATTTATTTTGCAAACTTAATAAAACCGAGTTTGCTGTTTTCAAATAGTGTAAGTAAGTAAGGGTGCAAAGATCAGGAATCGATACAATCAAGTACCACACCTGACCCAGGATACCAATGGGAAAGTGAGTGACAAACTCACAGTTAGACACCACAAACGAGAGCCAAGAGGTCAGCCCTTTCCCAGCAGGTGACTACAAGGCACACATAAACAGACGCGCACAAAGGCATAGCAAACACAAGACAGAAAAAACACAAAAGATCCACAAAAGAAGTACCACCTTGGAACGGTCAGTAAAATATTTCACTGTAAGTTCTCTTTATTTCTAAGGGATCGGTTTATCCAGCTTATTTAAGATCTTAAGGTATTTGTCGTCCAGGTTTGTCTATTTTTTTAAATTACTTGTACTAAACTCCAGCTGAAATGTTTTTAGAACTGTTTTCTCGCGATAGCTTTTTACTACATCATTTATCGAAAACATTTCTCCTATGAAAAGTATTCAGGAACACCTCCGCCAATTTCTTCAAACAGTTTCACCATCCAAGATGCTTGCGATTCCTCTGTGCTTAGATGCACTCTTTGAATATTTTATTCCCAAATCAATTTTACATTTCGCGCATCACTATGACTTGCAACCAATACTTAAGAACCACGATGGAAACAAGAGAAATCTTTTTTGTGTTATCCTTGGTCGCAGTTCTTGGTATTGATCAGCAAACCATGATCTCTTTAATGTGTTTTTTTTTATGTAAATGTTTTAGCATGTATATTTGATATAACATTGCTGTAACATGTATTGCTGATATTTTATACCAAAATAAATAAATAAATAAATAAATAAATAAATAAATAAATAAATAAATAAATAAATAAATAAATCACCAGTTAATAACTTAATATTATTGCTTAAAGATGTACAATCTCGTCAAATCTACAAATATACAACCTGTGCAATTTTTGCACAGGTTTCATATTTTATACATTTCCTGCGAGTTTTATTATGAAAGTACCACACCTGACACAGGATACCACATGGAAAAGTAACAAAAATACAATAAACATCACCAACAAGAGCCAAGAGATCAGCCCCTTCCCAGCAGGTGACAACAAGGCAGCAATTAACAGACGCGAAATTATGAGAAACACAAAACACAAAAATACAAATGATCCACAAAAGAAGTACCGCCTTGGAACGTTCAGTAAAATATTTTACTGGAGGACTTAAAACGGTTTCACAGCGCCAACCTCACCCTTAGTTCCGATGTGGATCAAGACACATAAATGCTTGGTTTGCATGAAAGACCCCTAGCTAATAAATGCGTCATCTCCAAAAACATATAAATCAAGATATAAAAAGGAAATAAAACAAAGATAATGACTCAACAGTACATACAACTGAATACTGGAGCAAAACAAATCCAACAGGTAAACCCCGTTGGCCTAACAACAGCCAAAGCATCAGGTATCTACCATCATATCAATAGATAAGTCTTTAAGTTGGAACCGTCATAGAGTCTGAAGTCTGACCCACTGGCGTGCAATTAAAGAGGAAAGCAAAGTTGCCAACCGTGATTGAGTTGACCACCAAGCATGCAGTCTGTTGCAATACATTAATTTGATGCAAAATTTGGACACATTTCTTTGTAGCCCTTTCAAAAATAATGGTCAGTCACCTAGTAAAATTGTAATTCAGCCGGTTGAAAAAAAATATATAGGATCAAAATTCATCAACTAGATAAACAAATATCAACGACATGTAACTGAACTAAAATGGATTTAAGTTTTGCAATCACCTTTTCCATTAGGATTTAATGATAATATATACCACGAAGGTAATATTTCTAAAATGCCAGATTTTGATGTTTTTTCTCTTTTGGAATGTAAACAAACGTAAAAGAAGATCTCACGGTAAACGTAAAAATGGCAACATTAAGCGTAAAATTTGTAATGAAAAGCGCATAAATAATTCTCCAAAGGATTTTTCTACAGCTATAAATAATCATGGTCGGCATGGCTTATTTTCATTTTTAAGTTCCTTGCCTATCTCAGTTACACGTATTTACGTAATTTATAGTTAGAGGCTAGATAGAGCAAACAAATGATATAAAGCAGCACTTCTTACAAGGCGTTATTTTCAACATTTCCTTAGTCCTTATATCGATTCTGAAGTCAACCATATACGACATTTTATCAAAATTCCATTCATTAACAAAGGTATGGTCATGTACGAAAACGTACAGCAATACTTTAGCAATACTCTAATTGAAAAGTGAAACAAGATTCTTGACGGGTATTTGATATGTTTGTCTTGTTTTCCAGCCATAATGACAGCAACAATAATAGATAAAATATTTAAATTAGCAAGATTTTGTAGGTAGATCGAATTTCATTTCTCAGTTTATTGATTTACAAATCTATAGTGTCCTTAAGGATAATTCATCTATCCCAAATTACTTCAATAGTTCTGAAACTCCTATCCTTTGTTATAAATATAACAAACCAATTAGGTCTACTATATTTAACTTTAATAAAGTTGTAACTGATATAAATATAGATTCCAACACTCCTGACTCCTGAGATTGTCAAAATTCTAATTATTCATATCCCACTGCAGGGCATGTAAACAGGTAATCTAAATATCATTCCTGGCGCTAGCGTTCACAATATTATATCTAAAGGTCCTAAAATAGATTTCCTCTAATATTGATTTCGCAAAATGTCGTAGAGAGATCGCTACTTCTTTCAAAAATTTCAGTAATCGTTGGTGTAGAACCTGATGCCTTGAAGGAATGGAAGATAAACATTTTAAAAATTATTGATACTTGTATTTCATTTTACTCTCGTAATACACATAGTTAACCACATAAACCTAAATCTTCTTTTCGTCATCTTAAACGAGGTATCCTGGATTTTGAAATGAACTATGGTTTGGTTCCAGCTGATAAAGCTGCTAGCAAGGTTGTAGTTGTTTGATGATTGTATTATATTAATATTCTTAAGCCTGAGCTTGTTGACACTAAAGCCTATAAACTGCAGCCTTCTTTGAGTGAGAGGGTGATTACTGATGGGCATGGTTGTCAAACAGCCCTACATTTCGGTTTCAAAGCTAAAGAAAACCAAGACACAGTTCCTACATTGTACTTATTGCTAATTCAAGGTCTTGTATGACAACAGATTTTTTCTAAATTGTAACCCTCATATCTTACAGCTGTTAAAACATGTTATCAAGTACTGTGAAAAGGTGTATGAGAGATCCGGTAAAAATCTATTTTGGTCAATTAAAAATTCAGATGAAATTTTATATAAACTTAAAGCTAGAGATTTCAATGCGACCAGTTTGTCTACTAATGATTTTTCTACTCTTTACACTATTTTACCATATAATTTAATTCAAGATAAACTTATTGATCTTATTGGGAAAACCTTCCAGAGAGAAGGCTCTCCTTACCTTGCATGTAACGACAGAAACGCATTTTTACCTCAGAAAAACCTAAAAAATATCATGCTTGGTCGTGTCAAAATGTATGTGATGCGCTGACCTTTTTGTTGGACAACATTTTTATTCGATTTGGCACCAAGCTGTAAAAACAAGTAATTAGGATTCCTATGGGCACTAATTGTGCTCCTCTGATTGCCAATTTATTCCTGTTTTGTTATGAGAGGGACTTTATGATGTCTCTTTCTGATGATAAGCAGGCTGATGTTATTTATGCTTCTAATACTACATCCAGTTATTTGGACGATCTTTTAAACATTAAAAATGTTTATTTTGACAATATGGTAAGTCAAATATACCCTTCAGAGCTCCAACTTAATAAAGCTAATACCTCTGATACCGAAGCCGCATTTTTAGACTTGCATTTGTCAATTTCAAATGATATTGTTTCTTCCATGATTTATGATAAACGTGACGACTTTGATTTTGAAATTGCCAATTTCCCATTTTAGATGGTGATATTCCTCGCTCTACATCCTATGGAGTCTATATCTCTCAACTTATTCGTTTTGCAAGAGCATCTAGCCATGTTACTGACTTCAACGCTCACAATAAATTGTTAACTCAGAAACCTCTTAAATAAGGCTATCTATTCATAAACTTCGCAAAACCTTTTCTAAATTTTATTAACGATATTATGATATGATATCCAAATTTCAAGTTGGACTTAAATCTCTCTTGCGCCAAGGAGTTTATATCTCACTGCAGGGCATGTGATTACAGGTAATCTTAATGTCATTCCTGGCGCTAGCGTTCGCAATATCATTTCTAAAGGTCCTAAATAGATTTCCCTCTAATATTAGTCAGGGAACCAAAGTCGCGTATCGTGCAAAAACACACATTTTTTGCACCCGAAAGGTGTACGGCTGGAATTTTGTATACTGATAGTCTAAAAGGTGCTTGATGTGAAACCACTGTATAGCAACGCGACCAGAATTGCATTTCGCGGAAAATGCATTTTTGTATGCCCCATAGGTCATGTTAAGCAATCTTTCATAGCATAGAAATTGTGATGTTTCCCTTATCAATACGTTAAAGAGCGTGCTTTTGGTCTTCAAACGAACCATCTCATTTAATAGGCCCATTTAAGTGCCAACAACATATGTTTTGGTTGAGAAATAACAAAACTAATTTTCCATTACGCACTCTTATCTGGAGGATTGGTATGAGAAGCCGTTTGACTGTTCGATAATACAATAATACACTATCAAATGCATTTAAAAGTATGGGCAGTCATTTGTGCATTAAAATAATCTTCTTATGGACATTTTTGTCTTTATAAGTACTATGCGGTTACATTTCTGCATCTCAGACGGGGACAGACAGGTTTTCCATGGTGATATGATAATAGTTATACGAGTTTTTCATATTTATTTAACCACTGTTAAATGAAGCTATTGTTTTCAGTAGATAAAAATCACCATGGCCTCTACAATGACCCTCTGTTTCAAAGCTGCTGCAAATATAGAAGATGCACATCCTTTAAATCCTTGATAACTTTCATTTATGTGTTAAACTGCTCATAAGTTGTCTGGTATGCAACTACTCATCCGCTGGCATGAAATAAATTACTAAATATCAAATTATCGTTGTTTCATATTTTTACTTTTCAGCTACCTTTTCTAGTTTGCCATAGAAAATAAAATAAATTGTCTTAAATTATGTCCCGAACGTCTGTCTAACTGTATGCAGTGTTTAAACACATTCAATTTAAAATTTATTTATGTAAAAAATATACAATTCAAACCACTTCAGCGGGATTACAAAAGTGAATAAGTAAGCACACCACTTTTTACGAGATATGCTTCCGAGCGATATATAAATAATTATCAAATACATTTTGGGGCAATAAATGCAGTTTTCATGAGATTTGAAGAAAAGATATCTATAAATTTAATTTCAAAATGGGGGTGCTCTAATCTACATGCTTTAAAAATAAATATGCAGCATTCTTTGATGACCACCATTGCTTCTGAGGTCTACGCCGATTTTGTATTATTAAATAAACTTAATATTTTTCAATCCTGAACTTTTTTGATAAAAATATATAACATTTTGAAAAAATAATATTTTGACATGTTCTTGCTGGGTTTCCGTAGAAATTTGACTGCTCTGGCGTTATGCAAGTCGATCCAGTCTGCTACACAGTGGTTTCAGATACACCATAGAATTACCTTTGCAACCATACCAAATCCAGCTGTATACCTTTTGGGTGCAAGGGTTAGCATTGTTTCTACCTTGGTTCCCCGACTATATTGATTTCCCTAAATATCGTAGAGTGATCGCTGCTTCTTTCAAAAATTTCAGTAATCGTTGGTGTAGAACCTGATGCCTTGAAGGAATGGAAGATAAACATTTTAAAAATTATTGATACTCGTATTTCATTTTACTCTCGTAATACACATAGTTTACCCCAGAAACCTAAATCTTCTTTTCGTCATCTTAAACAAGGTATCCTGGATTTTGAAATGAACTATGGTTTGGTTCCAGCTGATGAAGCTGCTAGCAATGTTGTAGTTGTTTGACAATTGTATTATATTAATATTCTTAAGCCTGAGCTTGTTGACACTAATGCCTATAAACTGCAGCCTTCTTTGAGTGAGAGGGTAATTGTTGATGGGCATGGTTGTCATACAGCCCTACATTTCGGTGTCAAAGCTAAAGAAAACCAAGACAAATTTCCTACAGTGTACTGTATACCTCAAATCAATAAAAACCTTTTAAGGCAAGATTTATTGCTAATTCAAGGTCTTGTATGACAACAGATTTTTCAAAATTGTTAACCTCGTATCTTACAGCTGTTAAAACATGTTATCAAGTACTGTGAAAAGGTACATGAGAGATCCTGTAAAAATCTATTTTGGTCAATTAAAAATTCAGGTGAAATTTTAGATAAACTTAAAGCTAGAGATTTCAATGCGACCAGTTTGTCTACTTATGGTTTTTCTACTCTTTACACTATTTTACCATATAATTTAATTCAAGATAAACTTTTTGATCTTATTGGGAAAACCTTCCAGAGAGAAGGCTCTCCTTACCTTGCATGTAACGACAGAAACGCATTTTTACTTCAGAAAAGCCTAAAAATATCATGCTTGATCGTGTCAAAATGTATGTGATGCGCTGACCTTTTTGTTGGACAACATTTTTATTCGATTTGGCACCAAGCTGTAAAAACAAGTAGTTAGGATTCCTATGGGCACTAATTGTGCTCCCCTGATTGCCAATTTAGTCCTGTTTTGTTATGAGAGGGACTTTATGATGTCTCTTTCTGATGATAAGCAGGCTGATGTTATTTATGCTTTTAATACTACATCCAGTTATTTGGACGACCTTTAAACATTAAAAATGTTTATTTTGACAATATGGTAAGTCAAATATACCCTTCAGAGCTCCAACTTAATAAAGCTAATACCTCTGATACCGAAGCCGCATTTTTAGACTTGCATTTGTCAATTTCAAATGATATTGTTTCTTCCAGAATTTATGATAAACGTGACGACTTTGATTTTGAAATTGTCAATTTCCTATTTTTAGATGGTGATATTCCTCGCTCTACATCCTATGGAGTCTATATCTCTCAACTTATTCATTTTGCTTGAGCATCTAGCCATGTTACTGACTTCAACGCTCACAATAAATGGTTAACTCAGAAACTTCTTAAATAAGGCTATTTATTCATAAACTTCGCAAAACTTTTTCTAAATTTTATTAACGATATTATGATTTGATATCTAAATTCCAAGTTGGACTTAAATCTCTCTTGCGCCAAGGACTTTCGGAACATGAATTCTATGTTGACTTGGTGTATCAATTGAAGAAGATTGTTGGCTCTTATAATTTTTCAGCGCAGTTCATTAAAATAATTTCCCATTATAAAAAGATTGGCTATAACATTAATGTATTGCACCAGACTGCATGCTTGGTGGTCAACTAATCACGGTTGGTAACTTTGCTTTCCTCTTTAATTGCACGCCGGTGGGTCGGACTTCAGCCTCTATGACGGTTCCTACTTAAAGACGTATCTATTGATGAAATGGTAGGGGCCTAACGCTTGCCCACCGGGGTTTACCTGTTCGATTTCTTTTGCTCCAATATTATACAATTATTGACTATTGAGGCATTGAACATGATGTTATATCGACCTGAGAGTACCAATATTGGTACTGCCGAAGCCGGCTCTGCCTCGGTCAATATTGGTACTCTCAGTTCGATATTATACAATTATTGACTAATGAGGCATTGGATATGATGTGATATCGACCAGATAATCCCAATATTGACCGAGGCGAAGCCGAGGTCAATATTGGGATTCTCTGGTCGATATCACATCATTTCCAATGCCTCATTAGTCAATAACTGTTTTATTATATGACATTTAGAGAAAGATGTACAGGTATCATTGCACCTGGAAAAAATACTGAACTTATATACACGTTTTGGGACAGTCACGCATTTAGCAGAAACGGTGCAAACCTAAATAAGACCACTCTTTTACTATTGCATATAGTCATCATTCAACATTTACAAACAAGAATTCTAACACACTTCGCATGTAGAGCCGACGATAAAATAAGTGTTATATGCCAAACAATAATTCACAGCTTTGAAAGCGCAGGGAAAATGTGTGATAGCTGACGTCATATGTTACTGGTAAACGACGTCATTCATGGCGTTAGACGGTGTAACGTCGTTTTTACGCTTGAAAGACGTTACAAATACATGTAAACGTATGCGACGTGATCTAAGTATTGGCGGGAGTTCTTCAGTGCAAAGGCGGAAAGTTGGAAGAAGCTGTAGACTTCAAATTTGTTTTCGTCGTTTATTGTGCATTAAAATCGAAATAGATCAGCTCCAGTGCGTGATTTGATACGTTTTCGGTAACTACGATATGATTATTAGTCACGCTTAAGAAAAGCAGAACCGGAAAGAAAATAAAAACCAAGGAGTCTAATTTTAGTAACTAATATACACTGGCAAGCGCGCGCAAGCCAGTGAATATGACAATATATTGACTGGCCACGTGAGCGCTCTAAGCCAATGAAAATCAGTCTTTTTTCTTAGTTATATAATAAAACATCATGTCCAATGCCTCAATAGTCAACAATTGTTTTATTATATAATTTCTCTATTAAAACAAAACAACAACAACAACAACAACAAATTCTTGGCCATGGCCTATGTCTTGGACAGTCTTGAATTTCTTTTTTTTACAGGATGACTAACTGATTTCATTCAGTTAAAAGAGGAATGAATGCATACTTTATTTGTAATAACAACTGCAGACAGAGAAGATCCGGATTAAGTGCTGCATAATGTGGCATTTCAGCAGGGTCTACACTGTTTGCTGAGACAAAAATGATCTTCAGGGAATAAAATGCAATTTTGTTTAGAAATTAAAACCTGTGACCCCTTGAATTATACATTGGACCATTCCAAGTTTATTGCATCAATCCAGAAGGAAGAATTCATCAGTTCATTTAAGAGTTCTGCTAATTAATATACTCAACAGCAAAGTCTGAATGTCATGTATATGATGAAACACCAAATCTTGTGAATTTCATGCTGCTGTCACTCACTGAATTTTATTTACAGCAAATCATGCAAGTTACATGCTGAAAGTACACCTGTTATGAAAAGTTTCTATGAAGTCTATTTTAGTAACTAATATTGAATGGGAAAAACCAGCAGCCCATGTGATATGTAAAATTATAGACCTGAGAGGATAGACATCTGGGCCAATCAAAAGATGTCTATTTATAGATTATATAATGATTAGTTTTATTTACTGTTGAGTCCTTATCTTTGCTTTATCTCATGTTTATATCTTGATTTTTATGTTCTAGGAGATGATGCATTGATAAGTTAGGGGTCTTTAATGCAAACCAGATATGTAGGTCTTGTTCCATTTCTGAATTAAGGGTGAGGTTGGCGCTGTGAAACAGGCTTAAGGCCTCAAGTAAAATATTCTTACTGACTGTTCCAATGCGGTACTTCTTTTTGTGGATCACTTATGTTTTTTTTCTGTTTTGTGTTTGTTATGCCTTTGTGCATGTGTGTTTATTTGTGCCTTGTGGTCACCTGCTAGGAAAGGACTGACCTCTTGGCTCTCATTTGTAGTGTCTAACTGTGCATTTGTCACTTTCCCATTGGTATCCTGGGACAGGTGTGGTATATTATTGTATCGATTCCTGATCTTTGCACCATTACTTACTTGGTTTACCTCAAATTTCCCCAAATCTCAAAGCTCACAATACTTGGGTAACCCAAAGTGTTAATTGCCGGAAGAATTTCTACCGTGAATATACATCGATATTTCTTTGAGCTGTATAGAATAAGGTTTATTTGAAATTACATAATTTACACTTGTAATTAAAAAAAAAAAACATAAAGTGACACCCCTTTACACCATTTCCTGACAATAATCTGATAAATTTTAATTGGTCCATGGCCATTGATTAGGAGCTTGCTCTTATTTCCCAATGAAAACATATGCTGTGTGTACACAATGGAACCGTCTAATCGTCTCGACGAGACGCTTCCAATGAACACCCACAACTCATTTTTGTTTGAACTATGTACAATATATCTCCATTTTAGTTCCGAGAAAAAATCCAACACTTTTCCTTTTTTGAAGCTATATATATCGATACGAGTTAATCCAGGAAGCCACAATTCATATCAGATATAGATATATGATATTTTGCATTCATATGGACCAATTATTTCTTTGAAACCGACTTCAATCAATGTTTATTTGTTAGAAATTTCTATACAAATAATAATACGCTTTTATGGCAGAAAAAATGACCCCAATGCTCTGGAAAGAACAGTGCACGTAAGCATGTGTTTTAGAATTAATGTTGTCAGCATGTTTTCTGTGACCTCATATATGTTGTGACGAAGCTGAGGCTATAGCGAAAGGCACATGCAACTCCATCAGCTCTCCCCCACATGCGCGGATCCAGAAAGTTTTATCAGAGGGGGTCCAGCTTTGACAACGTTTTTTTTTTTTTTTTTTTTTTTTTTTTTTTTAGTTTGATGAGGGGGGAGGAAGGATCCAAATACCACTATTAGCGGGCCATCAACGGCCCGCCAGCGAGACGCCATTTAAATAGCGTTTCGCTGGCGTGTCGATGATGGCCCAACATTGAAAGCTGGCTTTGTAGCCTTGTGATTTTAAGGGGATCCGGACCAGTATTGCTAAGGAACCCTCTATTTTTGTAATTTATCGTGTTCGGACCCCCTGTCCCCCCTCTGGATCCGCACTTGCCCCATCATCACCTGCCACCGCTTACTACAACCACACATGACGTCTTGGCAATTCAATGTCAATCAAAAATTGAAAGTGTCATAAAACATTTAATCCTAATGTAATAATAGTTCATAGAATTTAACTAATTATAGCAGTCAAATGTGCGTATTGATTAAGACCATCTTAAAAAACTGATAACTCAAACTGAAAACGCTGACCCCATGGTTTTGCCTCTGGGACCTATGTCAAAGAATTATCCGCAAGGTTGTGCCTGCAGCTAACCAAAGGTTCATGACATGCATGACCTACTCGCCAAAAGATGTAATCAAAGAATCACAACTGAATAGATCACAGTAATGCGATTATCTTAAAGCGTTTTCGCGCTAAAGTCAGTTCTTAATGGAATAGATTAAAGTAAACAATGAATAAAAAAATAATGATTAATGCTGCGAAAATCTAAACTAAATAGCTAACTTTTTACTGCAGCAAATGGATACTTTTATTTTCTTACATTTATGGGAAGTTCATATTTCATTGGATTTATTGATAATATTACGTATGCGGCCAGATAAGGCGCCTAAATCATTGTTTCTTGCGACGATGCTCAAGCAAAGGCGCATAAAGTTGGAATAATTCTAAGCATCTGACTATTTTCGTCAGCAATGTTAATATTCTAAGTGTAAGTTATTGTATGGTTTGTGCGTATGCTCGGGAAGATAATCCTCGAGCTTTAGCTAAAGCTCATGGATTATCTTCCCGTACATACGCACAAACCATGCAATAACTTTGCTAAAGCTCTTGGATTATCTTCCCGTACATACGCACAGCCATACAATAACTTTCTTATTGTACCAGCATGCACGTGCACTTTGTACACTGTGAGATATTTGATGTAAAACATTGGAATATTACTCAAAGGTGCAATAAAATGTACACATCGAAGTGATACTTAAAGTAATATAAATAAAAAACAGTTTATAATTTTCATGGAACGTAATTCAATAATATTTTTTAATCCGCTGCAGTGCTTTAAACATTTTAATCTCATCTGGGGTATCTAACACAGTTACGAAACAAAAGAAGATTAGCTAAACGCTTATATCAGGGTGTACCATAGTTCGTACAAATATGTGGAAAAAATTCTCGTACAAACAGCGTAGATCCTGATTAGACTGCTTCTCAGAAGCAGTCTGAAAAGGGTCTAATTTGTTTGACATTTTAATACCAATTCCGACGCACAACCTGGTTGGAGTATAAATGCGTCTAAAAGTTTCATAATGACTATTATTCGCTGCTATTCAGGCCCAGTTTGTAGAGCTTTTCCGGCACATTCATTTTGATTTACTTAATCCGGCGAAAGGTCAGTGTTAAGTCTGATCATGGGCCAAATCTGGCAGCGAATCTGTTAGGGATTTAATACTATTTTTCGCGCTTTACGTTGATCTAATGATATATTGTTTACTTGGATCAGTGGTAATGAAATTCTGACAATGGCAGGGGTAAGTGTCAGTTTCCTTTTTTATTTTTCTATTGTTCTTAAAACGCAGACTGTCTTGTAAAATTTAGAAATAGAGAATGCTCACTGATTGACGATAGTCACACGTTGGTAAATATGTAACTTTAAACGTTTGGGTTGACTGGAGCCAAATACAATTGTTACATGGCATACAATGTCACTAATTAATAGACTAACTCTAACAGTCTTCATAAAAGAAGCCCTTTGCCTCCTGAAAACCTTCATTCTGAAACTAGATCAACAAGACTGCGCCAGAACAATTTCGCTAGGCTACTGATGAGAGAGGTTTGGGGAGTACCCGTGAAAGGGTGTATTTTATAAAACTATAACACAAATGAATGGCAATTGTTTCAAAAGATTGGTGACGTAATGACACATTCTCGTGTTATGGCTCTTTTTAAGCATATTACAATGACAATGGCGAGACTGCGATAGTTGCACAAAGCATGTTTAATATGTAAATGTATTCAACAATTTGTATTGTATACGCAGATAGTCAATTAACAAGTAACTTAAGAGGTTTTGTTGCAACAAAGGTTGTATAACAAATAGATGTACACATTTAAGTGTTACACTATACGATAAGAAGCATTATACCACCCTTACCAAATAGCATTAAGTATCTCGTGATCGTGATGTGCAACGTCTACACTGATGTAGGTGGTATAAAATAGATATACCATGTTTGTCCACCTGTGTAAGATGATCCACTCGCTAAAGCTCGTGGATCATCTCCACGTACAGGCGGACAACCCATGGTATAATTATTACGTATCTCATGGGCTAGCCGAAATACATTTTAACCCATTCATAAAATGCCTAATGAAATGTCCCACCCTTATCAAATGGATCAGTCCATGTCTGTTTTAAGGATTGTCGGGCGTTACTTTTCATTTTTATTCATATTCTGATGGATAAATCTGTAAGCAAACAGTGCAGAACCTGATCAGGAGCAGCGCTCTGCAACGTCTAATCTGATTCTAGACTGTTTGTCGATGTCTCATAAAATGGCCATAGGCTTATATCAGTTAATAAAATCGTAAAAAAATGATTTATAACACACTTGAGCCAGTGTATGAGATTTCCAACAATGTGGTACGTGCGACCAGCAAGCTCAGATCAGCCTGCGCATACGCGCAGTCTGATAGAGCCTTGCTAGA